>PVKA01020960.1:0-39455 GCA_004027165.1 Ctenomys sociabilis | reverse complement strand
GAGTCCAAAACTTCCTTTTATTTTAGAAAGCAATAAAAACAATGCTACAGAATTTCAAAACAAGATAGTAGGAAGTAAACAATGGTGAGTGTATTGAATGTTTTTGTCTTCAAAATAGTTGCCCAGGTTATAAGATGTACTATGCAAAGTTGATCAACAATATAAGGACAAACTGTTCTTTTCAATAAACTAGTAACAGTTAGTAGTATAATTATCATAGTTATCAAATATGTTTGTTTCTTTTCCCATATTTATTTTCTCCTTTTCTCCATCCAGTTGTGAAACTTTCATTTTGAGTAATTTCTTTCCTTTTCATAATATATATTGTACATTTTGGATCTTGTTTAATATTTCTGCTTCTTATGTTTGGAAGACATACGTGAGTCTGAATTATTTCATTTGTAACTTTGGTTTCTAGTTGTATCCGTTTGCCTATAAAAGACATGAGTTTGTTCTTATTTATAGCTAAATAGTATTCTGTGGTATAAAAATACCACATCTTTTTTGTATAGTCCTCATCTTCAGTTCAAGGGGCATGTGAGTTTATAAGATTTAGCTCTTACAATTTGTGCAGCTATAAACATGGGTGCACATATATTACTCTGGTATGATGTTTTCTATTCTTCTGAAAAAATACCCAGAAGTGGAATACGTGGGTCACATAGGACACAATGAGGCTATAATTCTATTTTTTAATGAATCTCCACTAGTCCATATTCCCAACAATATTGGAGAAGGGTTCTTTTCCCTACAGACCCTCCGGCATTGATTATTGCTTGATTTCTTGATGATAGCCATTTTTTCAGGGGTGAGTCAGAATAAGAGTGTTACTTTGATTTGCATTTCTCAAATAACAAATACTGTTGAGCATTGTTTCACATATTTATTTGCCACTTATATTTCTTCATATAAAAAGTGTTTATTCATCTCAAATGCTCATGTTTGGATTGGGTTTTTGAACTTTGTGTGCCTGATGTTTTTAAATTCTTTATATATTCTAGAAAAGAAAACCCATGCACTGGGAAAAAAATTAGCCAACTGTTGTATATGCAAAAGACCCTGCATTTTTTTGTTATCCACCAGGTACTGAGGGAAGATCAGATAATCAATACTAAATCCTGCTTATTTTTTTATTTTAGCGAAGGGTCTACAGGGTGTTCAGGGTCTCACTACTAGATCAGACTCCTAGTGATCCACCTGTTTACAGCCTCCCACATGCCGGGATCACAGGTGTGCACCACCATGCCCAGTCTCAATTGCTGTCTCAGCATGACCCAGGGCGGGGCCAGCACAGCAGGCCCAGGGATTGAACCCCTGGCCCCTGCGCCTGTTTGCAGGCACTTTCATCAGTTGAGCTATTTGGCTGGCCTTAAGTCCCTTTTTTTAATACTCATTTTTTTAAATGTGCATTATGAATCTTGCCTCCTTTCTTTCTTGGTGTTTGTACTGCTCTGGGTGCCCCCAATCACTGCTACTTCCACCTTCCTTTGAAGCCAGTGTACTGGTGAGGTGCTTCACTTGCTCCAGCACCCCTTCTCTCTGTGCACCCCAGGCTGTGGCAACTGTCCCAGCGGAGACGTATCCCTCATCATGCTTGCCCATGGGAAAACTAAACAGACCACTGAGCTCTATGTTGGAAATAGGTAGTGAAGGCATTGAACAATTGTTGGACTTACTGCCAACACCTTTAGAACCAGAACATCTCATAAACCACATGTTACTAGCCTGGCTTCTTCCAGAGGGCAGGACCAACATGTTCTTCATGGCCTGAGCTTTCCACTGCTTAAACTTCTCAGGGTGTTTGTGACCACTGTGTCTTTCCTCCATGCCTGCCTGCTGTGTCTCTCTTCCACCCAGTCACAGTGCTAGGGTTACTCCAGGCACTCTGACGTGTAGTCATTCCATAGTCATCAGGAATCTCTCAGTTATAAACAACCCCCCGTGAAATGGTTCCAGATTAATCATTCCCAAATATGACAGATGCTGCAGTGGACATCTTCTCCAACTCTAGTGTACCATGCAGGAGTTGCTTTTAATGTAAAATTCCACACTGAATTCACAGTTTACAATAACTGTGGGCTTTTCTTGGGGCCAGTGATGCTGGTGTGGTCCACTCTTTTTCCCTGGAACTGCTAATCCTCTGTGGACTTCCATAGTATTTATGGAGACAGTTTTTTCTCCCTGGGTATCAAGATTAACATTTCAGATGGCTTTATTTTTCTGTGTTGTCTCCAACTTTCTAGTTTTTTTTTTTGTTAGCTCCTTTGTGATTTCTTTTGATGGCTCGAGAGGCAGCTATATACTGCTGGTCCTTACTCTGCCATCTGCATCCTATTGCTTCATTTTTGGATGTTCTAAATTACTGGATTGAGCCTTGAAGCATAATGATGAATGGAAAGCATACATCCTATGTTTTTCTCCAGTGCTGAGGATCAAATCCAGTGTCTTGCTCATGCCCATGCTGTACCATTTTGAAAACTAAGTTCAACTTAAAAACTCCTAGTTTCTAAGTTTGACTAAACATTCAAGAGAATGCTTCTGTATGTACCTGGCAAGCATCTGAATTGTTTATACTTTATGTTATTAGTTAAAATCAGGTAGGATTTTGCAAAAAGGGTGGGAAGTAGTACAGACTCCACTATCCCAGTTTTGATCTTAACTTTTGTTTTCTTTCCCTAAATAACACTACATTCAAACCAATACGAAGTTAGTAGGAAGTTGTCTTTCCTACAGGAAGTTGCTTTAGATCTTTCCTTTCATTCCTAGTCTTCATGCTTTTCCATGTGAAGTCAGTGGCACAGGGTTTTCCCTATGGATAGTGTGAATTTGTAAGTATTCCAGAAAAAACTTAGAACGTAGGAAATACATGGACTAGCTGCTGCTTCTGACTTTGGAAATCTGTGTTCTGGGAATCTCTGACTTACTGTATGATGAGTGATCAGTGATAGAGAGAATAGACTTGATTTCTGGGATAGAGATAACAGGTGCAACATTAGACCTAATGCCCAGCAGAGTTGGGTCTGACTTCATGATTGCTTTTGTTATTATATACCATTACTGACAAATACATAAATAATATATTAACAAATGAGTAGAAGTAACTGGTCCCTGCTGAGCTGGGGTCTTTACTTTTTCCATTGCAGAGCTATGAAAGTGTTGTGATGGGGCAGGGTAAATTATTTTATTTTATTTATTACAGAACAAATAGTAATGAGACAGTTTCAAATCAAATTAGTAGGACAGATTCAGCAATTAATACATTGTACATTGTTTTTTTGCAGTGGCTTTCTGTTGTACAAGATGCATACATGATACTCTATCTATAAACACTATTAGAGCAGATGCCTCTAATCAATGAATTAAGAGAATGTAGCCATATACCCATCTTTTTTTTTAAAGCTGAACTATAGTACAGTTTCAATAATTAATACTTTTTACATTCCCACCAGCAGTGGAGAAATGTTCCCTTTTCCCCACATCCTCTCCAATGTTGTTGTTTGATTTCTTTATGATAGCCATTCTTTCTGGAGTGAGAGGGTATCTCGTTGTTTTCACTTGCATTTCATGGATGACTAGTGATGTGGAGCATTTTTTCATATATTTATTTGCTTCTTTAATTTCATCCTCTGAGAAATGTGTATTCATCTCAGATGGGGCAGGGTAAAATTTTAATGGCAGAGTTGACAGGAACAGTGACAGGTTTTGACCCACACCTAAGAAATGTCTCAAGAAGTCTGTGTAGGAGGGAGAGAGGGAGGAAGAGAGAGATCTGCAAAACCTTGGGAGGGTTGCTTAAGGCATGTTTTTAAAGCAATGAGAAGCAACCCTTTATTGGGGTGTGAAATTGATTTAATGGAGTTTGACTAACACACTCCAAATTGCAATAGAATATAAAATAGTAGGCTGTATCTAATTCAGTCATAATGTTGTCTAATGATTTTTTTTCAGTTATTTTTGTATCTGTTCATGCCAGAATACTTTGTGTCATAAAATAAAAATGTATTTCTACTATGGACTTTAATTTTTAAAATGTTTGATAAGCACTGCTTTGCTAAATAGTATTTTTGGGGAAAGAAGGCCTTACCTTAGGAGCTGCTTCAAAATTATAGCCTATTATTTTTGAGCTCTCAGGCTCCTCTGTGCTAGGGTCCTGATGAGTCCATCAAACAATAAATAATTTACTACATTCTGACTTTTTATTAATTTTATTTTTAATGAACATGGAAAAACTATGCATTTATGGTATATGATATATTTTTGTATAATTATACATTATAGAATGTCTAAACAAAGTATTTCACATGCACATTACTCATATACTTAATATTAGTGTGTTTATGATGTGAGCACTTAATATCTAATGATTTTCTAATCACATAATGATATTAAAATACATTACAACTAATTGTAGTCATAATGCTGTAGAATACATCGCTTAAACTTATACTATTGTCTAACTCAAATTTTGTCTTTGGAGTAGCATCTCTTCAGTTCCTCCACCTTTGAGTCTTTGGTAACTTCTTTCTCTGTTTCTGTGAGTTTAAGTTTTATGTTCAGTATTTAAATGAAATCTTGCTGTATTTCACTTTCTGTGCCTGGTGTATTCCACTTAACGTAATGTCCTCTGGATTCATCTGTTTTTTCCCCTCAAGCTACAGGATTTTTTTTTTTCTTTCTTAAAGATGTCTAACTTTCCATTTTGTGTTGGTACCACTTTTTAAAAATTAGTTTGTTGATGGGACTTAAGTTGCCTGTTATGAATAATGGTGTGGTGAACATGACAGTACAGACACCCTTCGACATACTGAATTTATTTTCTTTGGGTAAGTACTCAGTGCTAGGCAGTGAGGGGTCAACTTTGAGTAAAAAAGCTACCTAGGCTTTGTCCTGGTAGAGCTGACAGTGTAGCAGACAGATAATTATACATACCAAATCTGGATGCAGATAAGTATAAAACTGCATTTGGGATAACGACTGCCAGGAACGCATACATCATGTCCAAAAATTATATAACAGGGATATGACCTAGTCAGGGGCTCAGGGGAGGATTCGATGAAGTCCAGAGGATTAAGTTCTAAATAAATATAGATGCCAACCAAGTGGGAACTGGGAATAGTGTTTAGGGAGAAGGGTGGCAAGTAAAGAGTCCTGAAAAGCATGGCAGAACATAAAAGAGAAGTTAGTGTGGCTGTGGTACTCCAGGGCAGGGTCAGAGTGGTGAGAGGTGCTGTTGGATGGCCTTTGAGGTCATTTGAGGCCATGGAAAGGCTTTGGACATTTCTGGTGCCATGATAAGCTACTGGAGGATGTTAAGGCAGGGAGGGTTGATGATCTAATCTGAGCTTTGAAACGACTTGTTGGGCTTCAGTGTGGAAAATTCATTGAAAGAATCTCACGGAGTAAATTAATTATTGCAGTAGTCTAAGGCAGAGTTTCCCAAACCCTGCACAGCAGAAGTGAGCAGTGGGTGAGCCAGCTAGGCTCCTATGCACTTGCAGCTGCTCTCCAAGGCTGGAATTACTGATGGAACCCTGCTTCCTGTGAAGTTAGCAGTGACACTGCATTCTCATAGAAATGCAAATCCTGCTGTGCAGTGTGTGTGCCAGGAGAATCTAATGTAATGTGGGATAGAACTACAGTGCTCAATAAACAATGCACATGAATCATCTGAAATTATTCCCCCCCCCGCCCCAGAAATTGTTTTTCAAGAAACTGGTCCCTGATAGCAAAACATTGGGAACCACTTGGTTTAAGATAAAGATAATGCAATATTGGAAACTGGAGTTGAAAGACTTTAGGGCATACATGTGATTTGGTAGAGAATTAGATGTAGGGGTCATGGGAAGGCTATTGATGAAGGCTTCGAGATTGCTGGCTTACATAATTGTACGAATGGTTGTCCCACTGTCTAAGATAGAAGCTACTAGTAAAGAGCTGGTTTGGAGAATTAAAACTTCATGACTTGGAAATCAACTTCTAGAGTTTAATAGAAGAGACCTGCTTTGAGCATATGCACTCCCATGAATTACTGAACCTGTGGATATATGAGTAGACAAGGGCATATGAATAAAGAAAGGAGAGGGCTTAGGGAGACCTCATGAAGGAGTATGTACTTAGCAGATAAAGAATATTGAGCCTGTAAGGCAACATGGGTAGAACATCATCCAGTAAAAGTGGATGAATGCTTCTCTATGGCTGTTTTGGTGGAGGCGCATGGGCAGAAGCCAGATAGGAGGGAGTTGGCTGAGTAGGAGCTATGACAGAGCCAATGTGTATAGACAACTTCTATGTAACATTGGCTCTGTGCGTGGCTACAGCCACGGGGAGGCACATGAATGTGTCAAAGAGGATGGAGGTGGGATGGTTCTAAAATGTTTGCTAGGCATAAAGATGGAGGGAAGTGAATAATGAGCATCCTGTGTGAGTACGTTTTGGTGATACGACAAGGAAGCTGAACTAACAGCAATATGTTCATGCTAGAAGGAAAGGAGAGGTTGGAGTTCAGAGAGCTTTATAAGTCTGGGAAATGATTTGGGATTTGATCATTGAAGCATTTGGGATTCTTGATCTGTATGCAGAGGGATAGGATGGCAATTGGGCTTTAAGGGGACCATTTAACATTTGTTTGAATGTGAGACTGAGAATCAAGATGAGTTAAACAAGGAGACCATGTAACTGTATGCTCAGCCTTGTGGTGTAGTCATGAATGAAGAGCTTATGGGTTACTGAGGGTAAGGTGGACCGGGTAAGAGGGGAAAGATAATAATTTTTGAACATCCTATTTGTAATTGATGCTGTTTGTAAGTGAAAATATACTCACGGAGGGATTTTTGCTTTCTCTAGTGCTTTGTAAGTAGTGTTAATATTGTCCTAGCTAGTGGCCCTCTCCAGGGTCATTGCTGTCCTAGAGCTTCTGATTATTCCTTATTCTCTTTTTAATTTATATCAAATAAAATGCACAATGCCTTGAGTTTTGACTGAATATGTACCCCGCACAACTTTATATTATGATAGAAAAGAAACATTGTCTAGAAATTTGTTGTTTACTCCTTTCCTGTCAGTCTCCCTTACTGTTCCTTTCTGATTAACTGGATTATTAGTTATTGTAAGCATTTATCAGAACCCTGGGTGAGAATAATAAGCAAGTAGTGTTCTTCAATTGCCATATTAGCTTTACCTATATTTAGATTTTTATATGACTTTAATGAACATTTTACTTTGATTAAATAATGTATATAATTTAGTGTCTACTTTCTATCATGATGTGATGTTTTTGAGATTCATCTTCACTTTTACATGTATCAGAAATTTGTTCCATTTTAGAACTGATTAATGTTAGTGGAGTTAACTTTGTCCTCTTTTCTTGTGGGCATTTGCATTATTTTGATGCTTGACTATTGTAAATAAATTTGATGTGAATTTTTTTTCAAGTTTTTTTGTTAATATGTGTTTTCATTTCACTGGAATGATTATCTAGGAGTGAAATTTCTGGGTCATAGATGAATATTTATCTTTATAAGAAACTGTTTTCCAAAGTGATCACACCATTTTATGTTCTCATTAGCATTTTATAAAGAGGTCAAGTTGTTCCAGATTTTATCAACCTTTTGTATTGTTAGCCTTTGTAACTGCTCTTACCAGAGCAGTAGTACATCCTTGTTGGTTCAGTTTGTGCTTTTCTGATACATAACGATTGTGAGCATTTTATTTGGTGATTATTAGATGTTACTATTTTGTGTTATTTTATGAGAGTTTGAACCCAGAATCTCTGCACTGAGCTACCTCATTTTTACTTTTCGACAGGGTGTAACTAAGTCTCCCAGGCTGTCACAGCTCCCAGAATGTGCACCATCATGCCAGCTTCTATCTTGTTTAATGAAATGTACATTAAAGTCTTTTGCCCATTTCACTAATTGGGTTGTTTGATCTTTTGTAGGAGTTTTTCTCATTATTCTGGATTGGAATTGTTTCTTAGATATTTGTATTATGAATATTTTCTCCTGACAGTATCCTTGCAAGAATAGTTCATTTTAATTTTGATGATGCTTAATTTATCAACATTTTATTTTTGTGGCTTTTGCTGTATGAGTCTTATTTAAGAGATTATTGTCTTTCTCAAGCTTGGTAGGATTCCCTGCTGTCCCACAAACTGTGATGTCCTGAAGGGATGGGCAGTTAAATGAGTGACTCACCTAATTCATCTCTATTTTTAAAAAAGGATTTATCCTTTCTGTTTCTGCCTAGTGCCGTCAAAAGACTTTTTCTCACATGTTGCATGATGCTTCATGATTTTATACCTATGCTGATAGATTGTATTTGGCTTTTAGGCATCTGTTTTATAAAAATATAAATTAAGACTAGAGCATATAGCTATGCATCTGATTTCAAGTGCTTTGCCTTTCTTGTCTTCCAGCAAGTTAAGTGTTTCTGGTTTAGCATTTAGTTTTTTGTTACATTTTAAATTTTATTTTAGTATATGTGAGAGATATGGGACTAAGTTGGATCTTCTGTGTGTGGAAAACTAGCTTTCCAGTACCATTTGTTAAAGAGGCTATCATCCGTCCAGTGGGCATTTTTGGCCCTTTTGTTAGTGATTATATAGTTGAATGAGTTTGAGTTGTTTCTGCATCCTTTATTCTGTTCCATTGATCCTTACATCTGTTACTGTGCCAGTATCGTGCTATTTTGTTTTAAGTCACAGTAGCTTTGTAATATAACTTCATGTTTAGGACTGTGGTACCTCCTTTTTTGTCCATTTTACTCAGGATTGCTTTTGCTATTTTTCTTTCTATTCTGCTTTCAAATATATTTTAGTATTGTTTTCTCCAGCTCCATGAGGAATCCTGTTGGAAGTTTGAGTAGGATAGTTTTGAGTCTGTATATCAATTTTGGAAGTACAGCCATTTTGTTGATTCTGGTTGTAACTATTCACTAATAAGGATATCTTTCTGTTTTGATTTTCCTTTTTTAGAGTGTTACAGTTTTTGTTGTAGAGATCTTTTGCTTCCTTTGTTAGGTTAATGCCTAAGAATTTAATTTTTTCTTGGTGCTACTGTAAGTGGTAGTTTTCTCCTAATTTCTTTTTCAGTGGGTTCATGGCTAGCATGCAAGAAAACTATTGATTTTTGTGTATTGGTTTTGTATCCTGCTACTTTGCTGAATTTTGTTATTTATTTTAGGAATCTTTGATAGGTGATTTTTTTTTTTTTGTCTTTTTGAGACAGGGTCTCACTATGCAGTTCAGGCTGGCCTTAAGCTCACTTTGTAGCTCAGGCTGATCTCGAACTCACAACAATCCTCCTGCCTCAGCCTCCCGAGCGCTGGGATTACAGGCCTGCACCACCACGCCTGGCTTGAGATAGGTGACTTTTTTTTGGCAGGCAGGCAAGCATTCCTCAGCCCTTAGGGTGGCTTTTTTAGGAACGTCTAAGTAGAGGATCTTGAAATCTGCAAATAATGAGGCTTGAATTGTTCCTTTCCTATCCTTTTTTCTTTTTCTTACATAATTGTGCTCTATCTTATGATGATGGCGCGTATCCTTCTTTGCTTCTAATTTTAGCGGAATGTGCTTTCAGTATTTCCCCATTTATTGTGAGATTGGCAGTAGGTTTATCATAAGTGGCTTTTATTAGATTGACTTGAGACAAGGTCCTTCTCTACCTATATGCTGCAAAGTTTTTATGATTAAAGGATGTTGGAGTTTGTCAAAGGCTTTTGCTACCTCTATAGAGATGATCATGTAACTTTTGTCCTTCTATTTATGTGATACATTACATTTATATATTCATGGATGCTGAACCATCCTTGCATTCCTGGAATAAAGCTTACTTGGTCATGACATATGATCTTTTTGATGATTTGTTGCATTCTGCGTCCTAGTACCATGCTGAGGGTTTTTGCATCTATATTCATTGAAGAGATTGGCTTACAGTCATCTCATTTGATGGGATTATTGTCTTGTTTTAGAGCCAGAGTAATGATAGCTTCCAGAAATGACTTTGGGAGTATTCCTTCCTCTTCAATTTCATTCAGTAACTTGAGTAATATTGGTGTTAGTACTTTCCTGATGTTTTTGTAGAATTCAGCAGTGAATGCATCCAGGCCTGGGCTTTTCTTTGTTGGAAGGGTATTACTGCTTTGATTTAATTGCTTATTGTTGGATTACTCAGAGATTTTAAATCTTGATTTAGGTTGATAATTCATCTATATCTATACCTATATATGTCTGTGTGTCTGTGTGCCTGTCTATCTATCTATCTATCTATCTATCTATCTATCTATCTATCTATCTATCTATCCATCTATCTATCTATCTACCTATCTATCTGGGAACCCATCATTTTCTTCTGAATTCTCCAACTTATTGGCGTGCAGGTTTGTAAAGTAATAGTTGTTTGGTAACTGTGTGATTTCATCATTTTCATTTCTAATTGCATTGGTTTGGTCTTTTTTTTTTCTTTTCTGGTTAGCTTGTCTAAGGGTTTGACTATTTTGTTTATTTTTTTCAAAGAACTAACTCTTAGATTAAGTAAAATTCTTTTGGTCTCAATTTTATTGATTTCTGTTCTGATACTTTATAATTTCCTTTCATATAGTAAGTTTAGGTTTGGATTGTTCTTGTTTTTATTTGACATTGCTATGCATCCTTACATGAGTAATTTGAGCTCTTTCTGTTTTTCTCAAGTGGGAATTCACTGCTGTGAACTTTCCTCTGTGGACAGCTTTCATTGTGTATCATAAGTTGTAGTATGTTGTACTGGCCTTACTACAAGTTTTAGAAACCACTTTACTTTTTTCTTGATTTCTTTTGTAAGCCACTATTTACATCAGAGCGTTCTCTTTAGTTTGCATACATTTGTATAATATCTGCGTTTTCTTTTGTTGTTGATTTCCAACTTCATTGTGCTATGGTCTGATAATATACATAGTATAATTTCAATTCCTTTATATTTACCTGAGTGATTTTTTTGGTAGTATTTTTTTTTTTTAGAAAAAGCTGCATATGTTTTTGAAAAGAATATGTATTTTGTTGTCAGGTGGACTACTATAGGGATCTGCTGGTCTTACTGTGAACAGTTCTACCTGGAGAGACACAGTGGCAGGAATGAGACAGATAGACAAGAAGACAAAAGCTGGGCTAGGTGGTCACTAGTCCACCTCATGGGCAAGACTAACTCAACACATAACAAAACCATCCTTTATTTACACTTTTCCAAGGGTTGTAACACATGACACAAGGTTGCCTAGTGACTAAAAGTCAACCTTAACCAGAGAGAATGTTTATCTCAGGAGTGAGGTAACTGATTTGTTTTAGGCACTGAGGCGCAGTCCCACCTACACACATTTGATCAATTTCCTAACTTCCTGCAGCTCCCAACAGAATAGTATACATATCTAGTAAGTTCATTTGTTTTGAAGACTTTGCTAAAAACTAACATTTCTCTGTTTGTATTTTCATGCGGCTAATCTATCTTAAATTTTGAATTACCTTTGTTCATGAATTTAATTTGTTCCATGATTCTGGAAAAGAAGGTTATGTTTGCGTTAGTGTGGGAAAGACAACTATAGTCATGTTTGTCACCTGACACAGTTCACAAAAAACAAAATTTTGCCACTTTTGTTTGTGAACCAAATTGTTCACAAACAAAAGCTTTTGTGAACTGAAGTACCACTGTAATCACTCCTCCACTATAACTGTGTTTGTGTCTATTTGATCTTTTATCTCCAGTAGTACTGGTTTTATGAAGTTGAATGCACTTTTTTATGTATTTGGTACAGGGTCTCACTATACAGGTCAAACTTGTAGTGATCCTCCTCTCTCAAGTCTCCCCAGTACAGGGATTGCAGGGGTTGCAACTACATCTCTTCAAGTAATGGAAGAGTATTTACAAGTGATACTATAAAACTAATCTATAGCTTTTTAAAAAATAATTGTATTGAGGAACAAATAGCAATGAGACAGTTTCAAAACCTATTAGTAGGACAGCTTCAATAATTAATACATTGCATATTATTGTTTCTTAATGGTTATTCATAGTACAAGATGCAGACATTTTAAGAGAAAGTAGCTGTATATCTGTCCTAACTATTTTGAATATACAGATACAAAATGTTCATTTATTTGTATCCTTTTTTTGTTTAGTTTTGTCAGAGATCAGTATTCCATTGCCATTTAAATATTGTAGGTGCATGAATTCAGCAAAATATTCCAATATACTCCAGTAGTCCATAATAGTAGTGGGTTTTCCGTAGGACTGGCAATGTCAGAAGTTGTTGACTTGAGCCTTTTACAGCTCAGCATATTAATAATATGGCTTTACTTTTTTATACATCATTTTCATATTTTTCTGCTGGAAGGTTAAGACTGAGATAAAGCAAGACCTATAGAACAAGAAATGTGACTTTTGTATCTGATAAGGTCAGTCAAGTCCCCTCAGGATTTATCCTGAAACCCTTTGTAGATCCTTTGTCAGTGTCAGCCATGTGGATGAGTCACAGCCATTGCTTGACCAGTTTGCTCTCTGTGAGAGCCTGAGAGCATGTTTTCTCTCCATGTGACTCTCCTTAGGCACACTCTACATCATTGATGACTTTCCTCTGTGGCCCCATAATCTCCTTGATCAGAAAATGTGGGACACAACTGAGTTCCATGATGTTACAGTAGAGGTTCTTCTATGTTCTGACTCCTCACTGACCTTGAAAGGCTAGGCCCAAAATGTTGGCTGTCCTTGCAGCCCTTCTTTTTCTCTAATTTTTGGTATGCAAACTTAAGTTGTTAACCCTCTAGATGAAAAGCTTATTATTATTACCCTATATGTGCTGATACCTGTGAACTAAGCAACTGCACTGAAGACAGCAATGTGTAATACTAGGGTCATGCATAATTGATATGACATGACAAGTAGTACGTACTTCAAAAACTTGTCATTCTGGTTTTCCAAGTACATACTACTTGTCATGTTATACCAATTATGGCCATACTCTTTCTCAAGTAGATGTTTGTTTAAAAAAGAAAGGATAATAAATGAAAACAAGAGACAAGAAAAAAATGTCATAGGATTGTCCTGCTACAATGCTATATATAGTTAGATTTCTAAATTTCTGTATAAAATATGTAATTGTTTATTCCTATTTTTAAAAATATTTTTTAGTTTTTATTCTTCATATTCTATATAGACTTAAAGTTTAACATGTCAGTACTTGATGGAAAATGCCTATAGATTTATAAAGCTTAACTAAAGCTTTTACTAAAGTAAAAATTAAGAGGGTGTGGAACTGAAAGATAAATAAAAACAAAATTTAAAAATTAATTGATGGGATTTGAGAATGAGGAAAGTAAAGTAAGAGAGTCTTATTAAGGAATAAAAGAAAATTATAGTAACAGAGAACAGCCACTGGAAGACATAAACATGAAAGAGAAGTAAATAAGATAAATAACAAAATAAGGGGGGCTGACAAGATAGCTCAGCGGTCTAGAGCGCCTCCCAGGGACCGCGGTTCGAGCCCCAGCACCACATGCCATGCCAGCCCCTCCCCGCAGGGCCGGCTGAGCTCACACCTCACCCCCGCGAAAAAAGAATCCGTGATCTCTAGCGAGACACTGTAATAAATAAAGGAATTTAAAAAAAAAATAAGGGGATTAAAGAAAGAGAAAAGTTAGAAAAAAGAAACATAAAAGGGGGAAAAATTAAAAGAAGAGAAAAATGAGGTGCAAAAAAGCCTCTCACCCTCTAAAGTTCTTGGTGAAAAAATACAAAATAAGAAAATAGAAATAATTAAGTCAAAGAAAAAGTTCCTTTGTTATTGAATGAGTGGTTTCTTTCCCCAAGGGCAGTCTTTTGACCCAGCCAGGCATGATTTTTCTCTGCCTGGCTTTAGGTCCTATGGGGCGTTGGGATGCCCTGCTCAAGGTAAGGTGTGTCCTTACTGCCACTGGCAGATGGCATTCTCTGCTGGATGTAGTTCTCCAGGCAGGGCTTAAGTGGTGTGTTGGACTGAGTGTTTCTGACCTGGGCCGGTTCACCCCTCTTTAGGCAACTTGGTGCTCCCCTGCTCCCAGAAGGTCACCATATTGATGCCTAACTTAGTGCAGACACCGTATGGGCATAGCGCATTGCAGCCCAGAACTCCTGGGCTCAAGCAATCCTCCTACCCCAGCCTCCCAAGTAGCTGGGACTACAGGCATGTGCCACTGTGCCCCTAGCTGTTGGACTGAGTGTTGACAAGTCATGGGATCTGTCTTCTCCCTCCCCTGGGTCCTCTGGATCCAGTAAGTTATGTGTCTTTGCCTCTGCTGCCTGGTGCTGTGCTCCTGGGGTGGGGACGAGGGGTTGCTTTTCTGCAGCGGGCCTGCTCTGACTGGTTTCTTTTAAATGGAATTTTTGGTTTGTACAGGAATCTTGTATTTAATGTGTATATTATTCATCATCACACTAATTTCTTTGTGTCAGCTTTTAAGATTAGGTTATATTAGCTGTTTTGTAGCAATCCACGTCATTTGTCTTTTGAAATGGCTTAATTTTTTTTTTCATTATTTAAGGGAACTGTTAAATAAAACTAAATAACTTCTTTTTTCTTCTTTCTTTCTTTTTCAGAATCAAGTTTCTTATTGGGAAATGCCCAAATTGTGGATTGGCCTGTAGTTTATAGTAATGACGGTTTTTGTAAACTCTCTGGTTATCATCGAGCTGATGTCATGCAGAAAAGCAGCACTTGCAGGTAGGTAACAGAAAAATTTAGTAATCTTTCCTAAAATGGAACGACAATTCTGAAAAATGCCAAATGGGTTACGTTTACTTAGACCAATACAGAAACTAATGGATAAGAATCGTATTAGAAAATTAAGAGGAGTGCATTGGCACTGGAAATATATCAACTAAGATTCATTGTTCCTTCTTTAAAGAAAGGGATTTTTGCAGATCTGAATTCATTCTGTCAGCCATTTCTGTTTGTTCAGCTGCTGTGAGTCGGGAGCTGGCATAGGGGATGTATAGGTGTCTAGAGGAGCATCTTCGTCAGGGGACCACTGCTGATAGCAGCACCTGTGGAGCAACTGAAATCGTCCCTGGCGTAGCAGAGTAAACCTTCCCAGCCAAGCAGAGCACAGCTCATGGGCATTTGCAGAATGTGGAAGTGAATTCTTAACATTCTGTGTTGTCCTGTGTGCTTTTTAATGTTGGTTCCTTGTACCATTGCTCTTTTGTCTGTCCTATATAAAATGGAATCTAAAGCCCAGTGTGATGGAACACACCTATAATCCTAGCAGTCTGGAGGCTGAGGCAGGAGGCTCACAAGTTCCAGCCCCACCTAGGTAACTTAATGAGACCCTGTCTCAAAATAAGAAATAAAAAGGGTTTGGGATATAGCTCAGTGCAAAGGCCCTAGGTTTAATCCTCAGTACTGACAAAGCAAAACAGAGACAGACAAAAATACAAAATGGAATCGAATGTTATCTGACATTTACATTACTTATAATACTTTAAAAAAATTTAGGTCATTTCTGCAAGTTTAAAGAGAGTATTATAATAAAGGGGGACCAGAAAAAAGGAACAGGAAACTATATATAAGGTAAGGTTCCAATTTAGAATGTAAAATTCAGTAAGACCATATGGGATGCCTTTTCTTGGTTTAATTTTTCTTTAAAGCTCTCACTTAGCTAAGCCCTGAAACCAACTTATGCTACAATTTAAAAAGATCTGAATTTTTTTTTTTCTAGTTCAAATCCTTTCAGATGAAAAAACTCAGTGAGAGCTTTGTTAAGGGGTTCAAGCAGGGAAAGACAGGAGTGGTTTTTGTTTACCTGGCTATGCTGGGAAGTCTTTCATTCCTGTCACATCTTCATGGAAACTAAAGATTTTAGCTAGTTCAGTGGGTCTAAGCCAGACTGTATACCTAGAATCACTCAAACAGCTTCCCGTCTCTTAACTCTATCAAATAAGAGTCAGTCACAGTAGATGGACGGGGCCTGTAGTTTGTGTTTTTAATCCGTTTAGGTGATTTGGATGCTTATCCTGGTTTGCAAAACAATCTGTTCAAATATTCTGGCCCATCACGAATCATGCCCTTGCTGTCTTCATTTTCCCTCCACTAATTAATCCCTAGTCACTCTTCTCTCTCAGCTGTGAAGTTCATAAATGGGGGTGAGGGAGGTAAAGTGTGGCCCTTGGTGGAGGATCTCCTGTGGGAGCGTTGCCTCACTGTGCCCTTTTAGCATGGGATCATCTTGTGCTTTTGTGTTGGCACTGTCCGTAGGGCCCGTGTTCTGCACTCTGTGTCATGCATTGCTATTTCCTTCTGTCCCCAGCAGGTGTAGCTTGGGACACAGTTAAGTGTTATGGTCCCCATTTTCCTGTGCAGTGGGCACATAAAGATTCTAGGGACTCTGGATACTCCTACACCCATTCTTCTTCTGGACCTCTCGCATCTCATTTTCATATTGTTTCTAGGGTGTCATTTTCCACCTCCGGGTATTTAGAGCTCTCTCAACAAGATGGGCTCTTCCTTCTGTGAAGGTGTTTGTACTTCTGTTGGCATCGTTATTTGGCCTTCAGTGAACTTGCCTCATCCCTTAGAGTCTTGGATATCTTTTCATCATTGGGACCAAATACCTAAGACCTAGATGTTACAACAGGAAGGGGGTTTTCCAGTGCACAGTTAATCTACAGACAGCGGGCTGCAAGGCAGGGCAGCATGGCAGAGAGACCTCAGAGAGGAAAAACGGTCCATGGCACGGCGAATGGGAAGCAACGAGCAGCTCTCCCTCTATCTGGGCTGCAAGCCTTATAGATGGTGCCCCCACATCTCGCATGGGCCTTCCCATTGTCCACATCCAGAAATCTGATAGATCAATTAGTGGACTCACCCAGTATCGTACACTCTCAATCCTGTCATCATACACCCTAGATCCAGTTACTTCTGCTGAATCCTACCTATAGGTGCATGAAGCTTTGGGGGAGACATTTAGATACAAGACACAGCACTGTTTTTTAAAAATTCTTATTGCTTTGTTATCATATCTGAGAAGTATTGCTATTTCTCTTTGATATATTACGGAGCTCTGCTTCCATCTCTTCCCTATGCATAGCCTGTTTTATTTGGGAGGTGGAATTTTTTTTTATTTTTCTCTCTAAAAGGATTCATTGCAAAGAATACTGGAATATTATATTAAAATTCACTTCTCTAAAAAAGACACATTTCTCTTTACACTAACAGTACCTGATTAAGGATTTTCATATCAAGGACTCCATCCTTGTACACAGTAAAGAACACAGGGCAGTATTTATAGCAGTGTTTGTTGCATGAGGAGTTTGTTTTGCCTATTTATCACATTTCATCCCAAGTGCAGCAGCTTTTGAGGTGGGTGAGGGTGATTTTTAGATTATGTTGAGGTTTTTTTTTTTTTTTTTTTTTTTTGTGGAACCAGGTATTGAACTCAGACCCTTGTGCTTGCCAGGGAAGCGCTTATTCCCCTGAGGCATCTCCCTGGTATATGCTGAGCTCTTTCAAAAAGTATATGAATCTTCCTTGGAGTCTTTTTCACCAACTAGGGACAGCATTTTCAAGACGTTGCATTCTGAACATAAGTGGTTTTTACTTCCTTGCACAAAAAGCTGAGTGCATTTTGCTAATCTAAAAATTGCAGGTTGTTGAAGACCTACACAGAGTGAGGAAGTCTATAGAGTCTGATAAATGAGCAAACGATATGCAAGGCTTGGCAGGTTTTCTTGGAAGCCTGACTTATTTTCATTTGTTCAAAATGTAAACCTCCACATCCCCTTTAAGAATTAAAATATATTCAATTTATGCTTACTGTAGCATTATTTAGAAAGAGTAGAAACCTGGAAATAACCAAAATATCTGTTGTACAAGATGTGTTCAAGATTTTTTTTTTTTTTTTTGTCTTTTTGAGACAGGGTCTCACTATGCAGTTCAGGCAGGCTGGCCTTAAGCTCACTGTAGCTCAGGCTGGTCTCGAACTCACAACAATCCTCCTGCCTCTGCCTCCTGAGTGCTGGGATTACAGGCCTGCGCCACTACGCCCGGCTTGTTCAAGATATTAAGGCAAAGCCCTAACTTTCTAGATCATGTGTCAGGAGGGGGATACAGGGAAAGGCTAATTACATCCTATCAAGGTAAAAAAAAAACCCTGACAAAAAATCCCAGAAAAAATCACCCCAAACAGCTTATAAAACAGAAATATCTGCATTATGCTCCTGGTTTTCTTAAATAATTATAATTACGTATCATATATTTTAGAAATACATTTAAATGTGCATCATGGGAAGATAAAAGACATTTTTAATTTTACAGTATCAGAAATCTAAGTTTTATTTCTTGTTTTTTAAATTTGTTTCCTTTATTAATCTCTCCACCCCCTGCCCCACTAGACAGAATCAAATTAAGAGTGCTTCTCCGTTTGCACTCTTAATTTGATCTCATTTCCCTCCCTCTTTACGTACTCATTTGAGTGTGCTAATTATATGTCTTTTAAATCAACTTCTATTTATTTAATATGCATAGTCCTGATGTAATGCTACTTTCCGTGTGTTCCTTTTTAAGATTATCTACATAATTGTCAGTATTGCTATCATGAAGAAATATATATATATATATATATATATAGTATACATATATTTATATGTATTTAACTCTTTGCTCTTTCCATTAACATCATGCTTTTTAGATTTCTTTAGTGTTTGCATGTCAGTTGATGTCCTTCGTTCTGAGTGACATCCAGGGCTGCAGTGTGGTCACAGCCTTCTTTTTTCCATTTTGCTGGTCATGGAATCCTACTTCTGACACCTTACTGTCTCAAAGGACTTAGAGATCAACATCCTCAAACACCTCTTCTGTGGTCTTGTGCAAGTTTTGTTACTGTGTTGAGAATTCAGATTGATGGATAGTAAAACAGGTGCAAAATTCTTCCTTTTTTTTTTTTTTTGGCTGGCTCAGGCTACCCTAAGGGTGGGGCTGGTGCAGCATGTGGTGATGCGGACTGAACCTCGGTCCACTGTGACTGCCTAAGCTTGTCCAAGCAAGCGCTTTGGACCACTCAGCTATCTCGCTGGCCCTGTGCAATTCTTAAATTAAATGCTGTCAGGGTACTGTCCAGAGTGGCTTCTGATTTCTGCTTTTGCCAGCCATCAATAAAGGTTCTGGTTTTCATTCCCTTACTATGTGATAATATAATGTAAGCTTCTAAGAAGTGGAAGTTTGTATCTCCTAGGTGCTGTCTCGCTCTTATTTCAGCCAAAATAAAAATAAAGTCTGTGTCATATTAGGATTCCTGGGAATTTCAGTTATATCCCATTTGTCATCTGATAATTGCAATTTCCAACCCTTGGCCTGTTCTCTTCTTTATTGGAGGACACAAAAAATAGTGGATGTTTTGAGGAGATTATAAATTTTGAGGGATTGGCACTTAAAAGCATATGAACTCATTTCATGATTCTTAAGAAACTCTGACATTCCAGACATACTGTCTGGAAGGTTAGAGAGGAAGGACTCCAGCCTTTTAGCTTTCATTAACCTACCACTTTAGGAAGACCTAGTAGGCTTCGGGTAGAGGGGTGAGAGGGGCAGTTAGGTGGTGTGGGGAGAGAGCATAGAGGAATGAATAGATGCTCTTAAATACATTGCTTTTTGAAAGGCTATTCATAGTCCCTTTCCCAAGTTATCACGTTAGATGAGGGAGCAGAGATATTAAGAGACTGGGTAGATTTCACAAGCAGTGTTTTTTTTTTTTTTTTTTTTTTTTTTTTTTTTTTTTTTTTTTTTTTTTTGTGATACTGGGTATTGAACTCAGGATCTTGTGCTTGCCAGGCAAGGGGTTATTCTACTGAGCTATCTTCCCAGCCTTCACAAGCCTTTTTTAATCAATAGAGGGTTATTTTAGCAGACACTAAGAACATATCACTGATGTGTTATATTTACACTAGGTGTAAGTCAGTACATTTTCCATTTTAGAGTTCTGGGGCACTGAGGAGGGCAGAGGTACCTCTATGATGCCAGATGCCTATGGTTAGAGATATACGGTGCCTGGTTTCCCTTAATTACGTGTCATGGAGCTACCGCTTAGGACTCTATCTAATCCTTTAAAACTATGTCAGTAGTTTGAGTCAATGGTTATGATCCATTGCACAAAGTAATGCCTTTGAATAATTTTGAAAATTACCTCTTCTAGAGTTTTGAAGACTGTTCACATTTGTTTTTTTCCTGCAGACACAGGGGCCGGGGGTTTGATCCCTGGGCCTGTCATGCCAGCCCCGCCCCCAGGGTGCACTGAGACTGCAATTGAGAGTGGGCATGGTGGTGCCCACCTGTAATCCCAGCTCTTGGGAGGCTATAAACAGGTGGATCACTAGGAGTCCGATCTAGTAGTGAGAACTTGAACACCCTGTAGACTCTCCCTTAAAATACAAAAAAGAAAAAAAATTCCTGCTTGTTTTTGGTCTTTGACTATAGATCTCCATGTACCTGGCCTTAGCTTTGTTGGGCCAGTTGTGAGCTGGAGATACATTTGCCCACCACATAAAGTCAGTATGTGCAGGTTCTCAGGGGGAACCTTTGCTACTCTGTGAACTATTGTCTGCACATAATGTTTTCCAGGCCAGGGAGATGGCTCAGTAGAATAAGCGCTTGCCTGGCAAGTGCAAGTTCCTGAGTTCAATTCCTGGTACTGCAACAAACAAACGAACAAACAACCCCCCAAAACCAGTTCCTCTGGGGGTCAGCCCATTAGCTCACTTTAAGTGGCTGCTTAAAAAATTCCATTCAAGCCGGGCGTGGTGGCGCATGCCTGTAATCCCAGCACTCGGGAGGCTGAGGCAGGAGGATTGTTGTGAGTTCGAGACCAGCCTGAGCTACAAAGTGAGCTTAAAGCCAGCCTGAACTGCATAGCGAGACCCTGTCTCAAAAAGACAAAAAAAAAAAAAAATTCCATTCAAGCCGGCCATCCCTTACTGGGAATTTTCCCAGAGGAACTGAAAACATTATATCATACTGTAGATGTGTACCTATGTTTATAACAACACAATTTGTGTTAGCAAAATCTTGGAAACAACCAAGATGTCTGTCACATGAGGAATGGTTGAAAAAGATGTGGTATTTCTATATAACGGCATATTATTCCGCTATAAAGCATGATAAACTTGAAGCATTTATATTGAAGTGGATGCCACTTGAACATATACTCGTAAGTGAAATAAACCAGACACACATGTGCAGATATCCTATAGTCTCCCTAGTATAAGAAGTTAAAAGAAGAAATACAAACAGAAATGTACAACAACAACTAAAGACAACTGAGTCAGATAGGGCAAACTTAACGGCATATGCTGCAGGATTCTAATCAGCTTTTGTTCTGGATGGTTAACAACCTAAGTTCACAGATCAAAATTGGAGAAATAGAAGAGCCGCAAGGCCAGCCAACATTTTGGCCCTAGCCTTTCAAGGTCAATGAAGACTCAGAATAGGAGAACCTGTACTGTAACATGAAGCTCAGTTGTGCCCAAATTTTCTGATCAAGGAGATTATGGAGCCACAGAGGAAAGAGACTGATGATCTATAGTGTACCTGGGGAAAGTCACATGGAGAGAAAACTTTCTTTCAAGCTCTCACAGAGAGCAAACTGGTCAAGCATTGGCTGTGACTCATCCACATGGACAACACAAACAAAGGATCTACAAAGTAAGGTACAGGATTAGAGGTAAACCTTGAGGGGACTTCAATGACCTCATCAGAAATAAAAGCTACATCTTTTGATATATAGATCTTGCTCTATCTTGGTCTCAACCATCCAGCAGAAAAGTATAAAAATGAGGTATATAACATGGGACCGTAATAGAAAGTTGAGCTGTAAATGGCTAGAGTCAACAACTTCTTCAAATAACTCACTATTATTGGGGAATGCTGCACTATATTGGATTGTGTCACTGAGTTTAGGCACCTAAATTGGTTTAATGACAATGGAGTGCTCATCTTTGACAGGTCTAGACGAAAAAAAAGAAAAGGGGATACAAAAGAAGAGTTATGATGTGTGTGTATAAACAGTACAGTTAGCATAAATATGCTGTGCTTCTGCATAATTCTATGAGAAGCAAGATTTACACTAATAGTGGTTGGACAAGATATTATGTCAGCTTCTAGTACTATGGACAACCATTAGGAAAATAACAAAGTAGAAAGTATTAATTATTGAATCTGTGATATAATTCAGGTATAAAAAATAAGATAAGTATACAGCTACACTCTCTTAATTCACTGATAAGAGACATCTGATAAGTATAATATCATGTATGCACCTTGTATGATATCAAAACATCATGAAAACAGTTTGCAACATATTAATTTATCAAATCTGTCCTGTTAATTTGTCTTGAAACTGTCTCATTGGTATTTGTACTTCAATTAAAAAAAAAAAAAGCAGTCAGGCTCAGCATGCTGTGGTTCGATCCCTAGATCCTAATGCCTTACAAGACCTGCTCTTAAGGCATTGTGAGCCAGCCAAAAAAACCCAAAACAAAACAAAGAAACAAAGAAACAAACAAAAACTCCTCTTCTAATGTTTTCCTTTATCATCAGTAGTTGAGTATTTGGGGTATTTTCCTTTAAGAGCATGGTTGCACAGTAATGGAGTAAGATAAGTTGGTGGAAGTCATGATTAAGTTCTTAGTTTTTCAGGGTTACGAGGCTTTTGCTCCTTTAGAAGTCTATCAACCGTTGTGGGCATCCTTTCTGTTGGGTGTAAGGAAGCCTGTCTGTGAGGTTTTGATGTCCAAATAAGGGATCCAAGAATAAATTCTGCTGTAATCCAAAGCTATTTATTGCCCAACATCTTCTATAACAGATAACTGTGAAAAGTAACAAAATATGTAGAGCAGCAGTGTATGGCCTAAGCCAGTCCTGACCTAAACTCATCCCAACTCCCATGACCACCAGTCACTTGTGAGGCAAGAAAGCAGGCTGATGATACAGGTCAGACAGAGGCAGGTGGTGGGCTCATCAAAGAAGTTTCCAGAGCCATGCAGACTACCCTCGAGGACGCAGCCCCCGTTTCTGTTAGCAAACGTGGCCCAGTGTGTACCTTGGTATGCCCTTCTCACCCCACCCACACGATGCATTCTGGTAATTTCATCCACTACAGGCCACAGCACGATTTGTCACTTTGCATGCATTATCCTTTTTAGTTTTTGCCACTTGGGTTATATCATATTATCATTTTGCTGATGAGTAAACTGAGGGTCAGAGGTTACACGACTTAGTCTGTGAATTACAGATTGCCAGTAGCCCTCCCACGGTGGGGTCCTCTGTTATATTATGGTTGCTCAGTAGTACAGCAGACAGAGATCACTTTTGCAAAGCCAGTTTTATTTTCCTTCCAGTACAATAGCAGTGTAATTGTAGGAGTTATTTATAATTGCCTTGGTATGACTACTGTAGTATCACTGAGCTTGGTATTGTGTGGAACGGCAGCAACTATCTATAGGGATAATATTATTCATATGCATGCTGTAATATGTCCAATGTGCATTCCTTGATCACTTCAGTAAAAGAACATTATAAAATTATTGCAAATATAAAGCCTGACAACTATTTCTACAATTCATTTGCCGTCCAATTCTGTTAACCACTCAAAGACTGTACTGAGCTGCAGTCATTCTGAATCGGACTCTGAAAAACTGTGACAAGCCATTCCACATTCGCCTGTGGCGAAGTCAAGCAGGTAAGAAAATGTGCTAAGCCTGCTGGCTGTGGGATCGTTTATTTGGTCAATATCGTATGGACACTTTTGAGTGGAAATACTTTCAGAGTTGAATTAAACTTTCAACCACTCACTTTGCGAGGATGGATAGCATGTCTCACAATTCTTCATAGTCTCTTTCCAAATATGTTTTGTTACTTAGTTGTCATGTTTCACTGCATCAAAGATATGTTCTGTCCCTGGAAATGTGTGACATCGAAGTTAACATGAACAGTCTGAAGAGAACAGTCTAGGAAATAAAAGAGTTTTAAAACATTAGTATTTTAATAATGGATTTTGTTTCTTAAGAATCTTTATTTTCCTATTTTAGTCTTTGATGAGCTTAACTAAGGGATATATACCGCAGAGTTTAATTTTTTTTTACTTTAAAACTTTCTTGCTTATTTCAATCTTCCCTTCAAAATTTCAAATGCTACACAGGTCGTATCTGGCCTGTGTTGTATTTCTTCTTAAGTGACAGTTAGTTACTTGGTTTCTTTTAACTTATTTTCTTTAAATCGTAGTAGGTTTAATTTCACAATTATTATCCGTGTTGCTTGCTACCTATGCTTTCTTTTGTATGAGGTCTGATCAAAATATATGATGAGAATCCGGGCATGCTGGTGCATACCTGTGACCTCAGCACTGGGAGGCTTGAAAACAGGAGGTTCACTATGAGCCTGAATTGCATGGTGAGACCCTGCACAAAAAAGAGCAAATGATGAATATTTAGATTTTAAAAGCATCTTGTTAGATTTTAAAAGACACAGTGCCATGAATTCCCCTTAAAATACTCTCCTTGCTGCAGAAACAGTTACCACAAGTGTTTCTGTGCTGCTTTGGCTGGCTTGACGTCCTCGGTTGGTTCACAATGTTTACTTCTCAGGATCATTTTGACTTTGGGTAAGAGCTGTAAGCCTCACAGTGTGCCAGATCCAGTGAATAAATTGGGTGAGGAATGCCACAGTGTTTTATAAGTCTGTCTTTTCAGTGGAGGGACTCAGCAACAGCGTTCTCTGTATTTCTGATCACACCTTGTAATGATACTCACGAAAGAGGAGTTCCAGAACTGCTTCAGAACGTGGCAAGATGATGGGATGAGGGTGCTCAAAACAAGGGGCAGAATTTTGAGGGGATCTTTTATTGTGATAAATCTTTAATAATGTAAATATTTGCCATATATTTTGATCATACTTTGTTTTTCTCCTGGCTTGTGGTTAGTATTGTACTTTATCTAATTGGAAATTTATCATTTAGTAGTAGCAGTGCAAATCTACCTTCCTTTCTCCCTTCCTTGATCACAGTTCACTTAGTTGCCTTTGCCTTAGACTTTTAAATGTTCATTCTTACTAAAAGTATTTAGAGTAAAAGTAAAAGTAAAAATCTGGCTAACTAAATGTTACTTGTCCTGAAGAATTTTATTTGGCAGGGAGTAGCTTCCTGAAGAATTGTAAGTTAGCTGTAACAATTTCAAGAGATTTCTGTAAAACTCTTATGACCTGATATTCACATGTTGACAGGAATAGTGTATTGTAATGCTTGCTCCCAGCTATGTTCTTAAGTTTTTTGTATGAATCTAGAGGTAAGATTATGGAGTCTGAGTCTGTCATTTTGTTCTGAGACCTCTTACTCACTTTACTATTATGAAGACAAAGTTTTTCTTTAAAATTAATATGGAGTGAAAAATGGAGATGCATATTCTTCAGTGGAAGAATGCAATCTTTTGCCTGTTTGCCTATTTCCCTATATTTGTTAGTGTCTAGAATTTTAGTTGCTTGGGTTACTGGTGTAGAGAATGAGGGTCACTTATCCTGTCACTTCCAGTTGTAATATGGTATTGCTGTTGGATCCTGCTGGATTTTATGGTTCTTGCTAACAAACTATGTGCTATGCTGAGCATTTTGTAAATGATTTTCCACAAGGATAACGTCTTTAACTTCAGTGGCTCTCTTTGAGTGGATGTCTTTCAAAACTTGATACCAAGGGGCCAGGGAGATAGCTCAGTGACATAAGTTCCTGCCTGGCAAGTGAGAGTTCAATTTCTGGTACCCAACAAAAACAAAAACAAAAACACAAAAACCAAACACCCAACCAAACCAAAAAAAACCTCGATCCTTAATTTTGTGTAATGATCTTCTATTTTTTTTCTTAAAGAGGGTGCCAGAGATTGTTCAGGCTTCAGGTGCTGTTACAGATGGATATGTCTTTGGCCAGTAGCCAACTCTGAAAAATGGAAGAAAATTGTAACAGAGATATGTGCATTTAACCTTTCAAAAACTTTAAGTATTTAGCAGTGCCACATACTCCTTTCTGCTGAAAGAAATGACCCACCTATGTGGGTATGACATAGAGTAGCAAGATGTCTCTCAAAATAGTGCCCAGCTGATGGTTGAGAGCTTCCAGAATGGAGTTGTAGAGATGTGTAGCACTTGGGTTAAGTCTGTTTTGTAGATTTGGATACTTATTATTATTATTTTTTTTGCAACTTTCTTGCAAAAACATACTGTGGCACATTGGAAAACAACTTTTTATCTTCTTCTTTTCTAGGTTTTATTTTGTTATTGGGGACTGATCTTGGGTCTACACAGTGGGTCAACCTTTATTCTTTCTTAGGTTTTTGTTTTGAGACAACATCTCCCTATGTTGACCAGGCTAGGAATAAACTTCCAGTTCTCCTGTCTCAGCTTTCCAGAGTGCTGGGATTCTAGGCATATGCCATCATACATGCCTGGAAATTTTCCCTTTTAAGTAACACATAAAATTATACATGTTCCTGGGTGTTTAAGTGTTATGTAAATACAATGCTTACTGATCAAATTGGGGCAATCATCATTTCTATCTCCACATTTCTTACATGGGGAGCTTTCAAGCCCCTTTTGTGATTCTCCATAAAATAGCAAACAAACTGCTGCGAACTATAGTCACCCTGTTGTATAACAGCAGAATACATCTCTCTCAGTTGTTCCAGTACCTGTCATTCCCATGTGCATCCCCCTTTCCTCTTCCCGACTTCTAGCAATCACTATGCTGTCTGCTTCCACTCTGAGATGAACTCTCTTAGCTTCTACATGAGAGAGAGAACAAGTGGGGCTTTTCTTTCTGTGTCTAGCTTATTTCACTTGCATAGTGTTTTTGAATCCTATCCATTTGCTGCAGATGACTTAATAATATTATGTCCAAATATTACATTTTCTTTATGTAGACACTTAATTTGATTCCACATCATGGCTATTTGTGACTAACACCACAGTAAATGTGGACATGCAGGTTTTTCACTAGTGGGCTGATTCATTCGCCTTTGGATGTATGTTCAGAAGCAGGACAGCTGAATCCTATGGTGGGTCCACTGTTACTTGTTTTAGGAATCCACATACTGTTTTCCATAGTGGCTGTACTAATCTACATTCCTGCTAGTGGTGTATAAGATTCTCCTCTTTACATCTTTAGCAGTATTTATTTGTTTCTTCTTTAGTAATAGCCATTCTGATTAGAGAGAGATGATATTGCACTGTGGTTTTGGATTATGCTTATTCATGGCTAGTGATGTTGAGCCATTATTATTATTATTTTCATATAGTTATGGATCATCTCTGTTTCTTCTTTTGAGAAATACTAGCCAGATCCTTTGCTTACTTTTAATTGGACTTCTTGTGGTTGATCTCATTATGTATTTTGGATATGGATCCTTTTTCAGATAAATAATTTGTCAAGCATTTTCACCCATTTCACATGTTGTTTCTTCACTTTATTGATTGTTTCCATCCTGCAGTGCATCTTGAGATCGTACATTGAGATAGCTCCAGCAGTGTGTGTGTGTGTATGTGTGTGTGTGTGTATGTGCTTTCCTGCTCAAAAATGCCTTGGCTCTTTTGTGCTTCCATATACATTTTAGGACTTTTTTCTATGTCTCTGAAGATCACCATTGATATTTCGATGTTTTTTTTTTTTAATGAAATCTGTATATTACTTTGAATCATGCAGACATTTTGCCAACATGTAGGTATTTCTGTATTTTGGTGTCTCCTTCAATTTGCTTCAGTAGTATTTTGTAAATTTCATTATAAGAATTATTATTTTTTTATGTATTTAGTAAGGGGTTTCACTAGGTAGATTGGATTCATAGTGATTCTCCTGTTTTCAGTCTCCCAAACACTGGGATTACAGGTGCATATCACCATGCCCAATCTCAATCCCCAACCCAGCATGCCCCAGGGGTGGGGCCAACATGGCACCTAGGGATCGAACTCCTGGCCATTGTGCTATGCTTAAGTAGGAGCTTTAGTCTGCTGAGCTATCTGGCCAGCCCTAGAAATTATTTATCCTTGGGTTAAATTTGTTCCTAGGTATTTTGAGTTTTTAAAAAATGTTTACTGTTGTAAATGGGACTCTTTTCATTGTTTGTTTCTCAGCAAATTTGTCATTTATGCATAAAAGAAGCTGGTGATTTTTGGGTGCCAACTTTGTGTGCTGTAACTTTGCTGAATTCATTTATCAGTTTTCATAGTCCTTTAGAGGAGATTTCAGGTTTTTAATGTATGTGTAGAATCATGTCATCCATTTCTGTTCATGTGCATTTTTTTTCTCTTCCTGCTGTGGACAAATTCCTCTTGGTAAGACTACTACCCTGTGTGGAGTGGGGGTAGGGGTGGTAAAGTGGGTATCCATGTTGAACTCTTATTTAGGCATTTGGCTGATTGCTTTTTCTTTGAAATTTGTTGCTAGGGAGTTATTGTGTTCCTTGGGATGTATCATATTACTTTTTCTATACTTCTACGATCTTACATTAATATTTGCACATCTGATAGATTGTCTTCATAACTTTTATAGGATGATTTATGTATAAAAATGTCTTAGATTAGAGTATCAGCTCAGTAAATTATAGTGACTATGGTTCCCATTGGACACTGTAGTATGGTATCTATAAAATGTCTTAGCTGTAAACAGAGGCTGTGGGTGCAGTGCATATGGCAACGGAGTTAGAAAGCCTCTCTCTGCAGGCTATGTGGAGTGAGGATGTTTGATCCATGTCAGTGGGTCTCAGCAGGGGTAGTACAGTGCAGGATCATGTTTGCCAGTCTCCCTGGGCTACAGGGGTCAGGCTACTCCAGGAAGACTCTGGACAGGTGTGATGCAGCTCCCATGGCTGGAGTGCATCTATCACACACAACACATCTCTTGATCTCCAGGGCCCTTGTGAAGTGCAGCCACTCTAATGGTGTGGGAAGTGAAATGCACAGGCCAGCGGAAGAAGAGTGGGGTAAGGTTTGTCCTCAAAATAGCACTGTGCAGTGACATCCTCTGTGGGGGCGGCTCTCCCCCCACAGCAGTGTAGTGCTGTGCACTCCCCACTAGCTTCCCAACTGAGTTTGTTGCTCATGAGGGCTGCGGGATTTCCAGTGACAAAAAATTCAGGTGTCCATGGCACCAGTGTGGGCTGTTGAAGCCTCTGTTTCTCTTTTTCTCAGTGGAGGAGGGCTTTCCTAGGATCAGAGTGGTCTGAACTTGGGTAATGTATTATGTACTTAATAGAAACAATATTAAAATACTTATTTAAAGTATAATGATTTAAAATAGAGCAATCGGGGTTGGGGAGATAGCTCATCAGTCTAAGTGCCTGCCTGGCAAGCGCAAGGTCCCGAGTTTGATCCCTGATACCACTTCTATGCCTGCCTTTGATCCTGGCATAGTGGTGCATGTCTGTAACCCCAGCACTAGGGAGGCTGAGAAAGGAGGATTACTACGAGTCCAAGCTGTGTAGCAAGACCCTGTACCAAGTAAATAAATACAAATTTAAAAAAAGAAGAAGAAAATAGAACAATGGAAGGTTTTTTTTTTTTATTCTTTTATTTCTTTGCAGAAGTAACTGGGAGCAATTCACTTGAACAACACTTGCCTTGTCCTAACCTTACTTGGGATACAAAGAGGGCATCTTTTCTGTCCCAAGAAAATGGTCAAATGACTTTCTACATCACAATCAACATCAACCAGCTGATGTGTCTACTTTAGCTGTCCTGGACCATCTGCTTTTCCTTCCTTGTGGGGACCTGTGCCTCACTTTTCTCCAGGCATTTTCGTCTTCTGTATGCTCCTGGGGCTGCATCTCTGTAGTCTCCCTTGGGCAGCAGCGGCATCACTCCATGATCATTTATTTTTTCTGTGTCTTCATTTATGTTCATTTGAATTTCCTGGCCAGTGTTGCTGTTTTCCATTCCTTGGATGGACTTCAGATTTTATTGACAGATCCTTGCCTCTGAGGACCCAGTTTTGTAAATGTAAAATGGGTTTATCACCGAGAGAAGAGGAAGCCACCTGGTACATGCGCGCTGTCTGTGCGCGGGGTAGACAGTCAGGGCATCGCTACCATTCACGACAAGCTTTGCAAAGCATGATGCAGTTGCTTATTGTTCCTGTTCATCTGCTAGTGACAGTGATTCATCCATGTCTGGTGGACTTGTTCCAGGACTTCCAGGGGATTCTTGGAGTCGTGGCTAGTACCAGTCGCTCCACACCCATGCTCCCCCCATTACATCCTATGATAAAATTTAATCCATAAAGGAGGCCCATTAAGAGACAGCAATAACTGACACCAGTAAACACAATATAAACAATTATAACAATGTGGTAAAATTATGTGAACATGGCTTTTCTTTGTTCCCCTCAAAATATGTCATGGTACTTTCACCTTTTCCCTTTAATGAAGTATCTTGTAGATTCTCTTTGGGGTATCTAAATTTCTGGAGTCATGCTTTTCATGTTGTAAGGCCATTATTAAGTAGAATAGGTCTTACTAGAACACAGACTCCGGAATTGCAATACAGTAGCTGATCTGATAACTAGCATGGCTACTGAGAGGGGATGGGCAGGTAGATGGAGAGTGTGGAGACCCTGGACAGGGGCTGCCTCGCATTGCAGCTGAGATGAGCAGTCTGGTGTGAGACTGTGTCGGGCTAGCCAGAATGGCATGCAGTTTCTAACTCATGAATTGTTTATGTTTCTACTGAGTATTTTTGGACTGTGACTGACCATGGGTAAGTGAAGCATAGAAAGTAAATCAATGGATTACAGGGGATGGATGCCTAGTGAGTTTTAGACTGAAGACTTGGCAGTGAAGTTCATAGTTATGTAAGTGTATCACTCACAGTAAACATACTATGGAGAATGAAACTGAAGTTGTGCTTTTGTGAAACTGCTGTTATTTAATCCGGTACAATTGAAATCTTTGCATAGGAGAAATACATAACTTTCCCCTCCCTAAAGCTAGAAGTTAGCATGAAGTTCAGTAGTCATAATTAAAACATGGTTTAACATTTTATTATATTCTTAATTTATTTATTTGTATTTAGTACAGGGTCTACAAGGTCTCACTACTCAGATCAGACTCTTAGTGATCCTCCTGCTTTCAGCCTCCCAAGCGCTGGGATTATAGGCCCAAGGCCACCACACCCAGTTTTAATCACTGTCCCAGCAAGCCCTGGGGGCGGGGCTGGCACAGGACACTGGGTATTGAACCTGGGTCCCTGCATCTGTCTTAGCAGGCGCTTTAATCTGATGAGCTATCTGGCTGGCCCTTAGCATTTTATTATATTCATATATTCAGTAACATTATGTTACTAACCTCAATTATCCATAACAGCTTTAATATTTTATTTTATTATGTGGGAGCAACAGTCCTTTTGTAGGCAAACTTAAATACATAATAGAAGATGACTGTATGATTTTATATAACAGCTTAAAAACAAAACAAAACTAAAACATCTTCTTTTCTTTTCTTTCTTTTTTTTACAGTTTTATGTATGGGGAATTGACCGACAAGAAGACCATTGAGAAAGTCAGGCAGACTTTTGACAACTACGAGTCAAACTGCTTTGAAGTTCTTCTGTACAAAAAAAATAGTAAGTATTTCGTAAGATGAACCAACTGTTAGGGTTGGAGGTACAGCTCAGAGGCATATGCACCTGGCTGGCAAGAGCAAGGTCCCAAGTTTGATCCCTGACACTGAGAAAAAATAAGGTGAACCAACTATTTCTTAATGATGTATTTTGGTAGTGGTTTTATTTAAGGAGCATTTCATGGTCTTATCTTTCATTTCAGAATGAAGGAAAGAGATATTTCTGTTTGAAGTCATAGCCACATACCACAATCCATTCTGAAGGATTTGCTCTTTCTTCTGTAAGAGAAGTGGCAAGCCATAGATGCTTTCTAGGTCTTTTTCACTATATCAGTACATGTTGGTAGCTCAGAGATGACTCACATGCCAAAATCCCCTTTACTTTCTAACTTTTTTGGTTAGCTCTTAAATAGCTTAGACTTGCGCACGTATACTAGTAAATCTTTGTCTGATTTTCAAACATCAAAGGCAAGCCCTTAGTTTATGAGTTTCTGAAAATTATCTTCATGGAATTCTGGTTTGCTTACTTACTTTCAATCATGTTAGTAATAATTTGAAATTTACATTTCCAAAATTCTCCCTCTCAGGTGGTTTAGATGGTTTGCTTTATGTTAGTGGATTAAAATTGCTACCTGAGCTTTGTTCAGGCCTTTCTGATTGTTTTCAGACAACTATCTATAAAGTTTTCAGGCTGCACATGCCCCCTGAAACTATAGATCACCACTCTTGCTGCACTTTTGCATACCGTGTGCATTGGGCTTTACTGTTTTCACATAGACAGGCACTATCTGTGCATTACGATGGAAATCTACTTAAAAGCGGCTTTGAAAATCTTATATAGCTGAAAGCTTTGAGTTATCAGTTGACAAAGATGTAACTTCTTTAAACATCAGAAAGATTTGTGTATCTGAGTAAAACTGTTTTGGGCATGCCTTCACATGAGTTCTCCCTTGAAGGAATGAGGTTAAACACCGTTTTGCAAAGAGGGCATGGAGTTGTCTGTTAATGTGCTTTGCATGGACATCTTGGTTTGCAGCTTGTCTTCTTCAGGTCCAGTATTTTGATTAGCAGGGGGCTGTTTCTACTATAGTGAAATAATCAATATCTTTGGGGTGAGGACTTAAATAGCTTTGTGTACCCAGATACTGGTGCTGCTCCTGGGAACCGATCCCCAAGGCTGCTCAGAGTGTCTGGCAGGGGCATGTTGCTCTGCCTGTCTCCCAGACCCCCATCTCCTGGATCACAAATCTAGAATATAAAGGATATTTCACCAGCTGCTTGGCAGCTATTCAAACTACTTGGAGAATCCTGACTTCATGAGTTATAAAGCTGAAAGAAATTTACCTTGATATCTGCAAGCAGCTTTTAGGGAAGTTTTGTGCTTTGACCATTTATTTGAAAAGCTTCTTGTTTTCATGAGAAGGCATGAAGTGTATCACCATCTCTTTCTGTTCAGATTTTTAAAGGACCTTGGGAAGTGAGTTATTTTTAATGTCCTTTTGTCTTTGATTTTAACCATTTTTCCTGAAGCTCCATGTGTTAGAACAGCCATAGGTCTTACGTACATGACATCTGGGGGCAGTCATTTGTAAGACTGTACTCATCACCCACGGTTTCTGGATATATTGTGTAAAATAAGAAACAGAGAACAAAAGAGAAGCCTCTTTGGGAGATGGTGTGATTCTTTTAAAGGTCACTTTCTCATTCTGTAATCATTTTGGAAAGGGTCATGTCCTTCCATTTGCCCACTGGGGTATAAAAGGTCTGGTGACCAGAACTAAACATTACTACAGAGACTGTTCTCTATAGTTCTCTTCTGTCAATGGTTGAGTCACCTTATTTTGCCTAAATGGAGGACTCTCATTGTACTGACAATGGTGACTTTTTAAAGATAATACAAGTAGGAGGATGCTTTTTACTTGGTTTTGCTCAGGAGTCATGAAGTACATATCATCTTTTACTTATAGACTATTAATAGCTGTGTATTTTACTCTCCAAATCCTACACCTTTATATTTTTAAGAGAATTTATAGAGGGGCTTTATTGGACTATGGTTTGGTGAAAACAGGATGGAATAGGTATCTTTTGGTTCTGATGGGATATTCCCTCAGTTTTTTATCACTTAATATTTACTTTTTGAAGACATTTCTCATGCTTTCATCTGGCTATTGCCAGTTCTTTGTTTACCAGGTCCAAAGCTTTGCATGCTCTGAAACCCTCTGTACTTTTTGAAGAATATGGTGGCAGAGTGCAGCCTCATACTTTGAGCAAGGGTTACAGGAAACAGAGGCTCAGGAAGGGGCCTGAGATTTTGAAGGCCTAGGACCATGACAGTGCTTTCTGGAAGGCTGACTACAGAGGCTTCAGGTAGAGCGCCATGTGCAACAGGTCTCAAGTACTTTAGCTGTCTTCTCTTTGACAATTGGAGGCCCTCAGAGCCGCAGAGGGGACCTAGACGGCAGCCTGACTGACCAGAGGACCTGGTGGATCGAAGCAGCCTGCAGGCGTTCCTCTGGGAGGAGGGTTCAGTAGAGCCTCAGGTGCTGCTGCCACAGTTAATTGGAAACACTTGTCAAAGTGACAAGATGCGAGAAGCAGGTTGGGCTGATCTGGCTCAGGAGGCTGTCCACCAGAAGCCTGTGTGAATGGCAGCAGTTTAGGGGCTCAGACATGGATGTACCCTGGCCTTATGTAAGTAGCAAGACTATGTTCATATGCCTGCCTTTTGAAGTGACACCCTGTGCTTTACTTTAGAATTTTTTGATATTTTGTCTGGTAAAAAATGTGTTTTGAAAACTGGTAACTTATAAAAAGTAAAAGTTTCTTTCAATCCCTTGAGTCAGGAAAGTCTGTTGTCTTGGTGCTAATTCAGGGCACAGCAGTTGGCAGCTAAAGGAAGAGGGGAGATGGGAGCGTGAGCCATGGCTGTGGCCATATTACCTGTGTTGTCATTTCTCTCACTCTGTTCCAGGAACCCCTGTTTGGTTTTACATGCAAATTGCACCAATAAGAAATGAACACGAGAAGGTGGTCTTGTTCCTGTGCACTTTCAAGGATATTACGCTGTTCAAACAGCCCATAGAGGATGATTCAACAAAAGGTAATTTTTACGAGAATCACTATAGTCAGGAAGTAGGCTGTTCCCTACTTGCCTTCATCTCCCTTTAGCAAACTATTGCTCGGCCTTGAAAACAAAACTGTATCAGAGACCCTTCTTTTTCCTCACATTCATAGTAGTAGTGGCTGAGATTCAGTTTCATTCTGTGTATTATTAGAGTGGAAGTAGGATGGCTTTACAAATTTGAAATAGTTCACATGATTAACTGAAATTATAGTACATTGGAGATAAAATAGAAGGAAGTGAAATCACGGAGCACTGTTAATTTAGAATCAATATAAATGAAGTTTCAACACTACACTGTGGTGAGCTTTAGGGTCAATGGTACACAGCCTTTTGGACAATTTGAGTGACTTGCTACTACAGCTCAGTTGATGGAACTTTGTTGAGTTGAATAGACATTTATTAGTCAAATTTTTCAGTTGGCATACATATCAGCTTTTATTTATTCAGGTGCATACTGTCTTGAGTAGACAGTGATAGATTATGGAAAGCATAATTTGTCATCAAGAGAGTGGGCAGGAAATGACAGATCTCCTGAGTGGAATCTAATTGACTATAATATCAGGGGGGCTGGGGGGGGAAAGACAGACAGAGAGAGAGAGAGAGAGAGAGAGAGAGGAATCTAATTGACTATAATATCAGGGGGCTGGGGAGAGAGAGAGAGAGAGACAGAGAGAGAGAGAGAGAAACCTATAGGATGTGTAGGTATACCTCTTCTCTCTGTATTTTATTCTCAATTTAGTTTTTCCTGCTATATTTACATTAGAAATTGGTGTTATATAAATGAAGTATTTCAAAGACTGTTGAAAAATAGTTTTTATGAAATGTTATTTTAAATATCTCTTAGGAAATAAAAAAATGGAGTGTCTCCCTCTTTGTATTTGGCAAACATTGCCATTTCTTCTTAAAAATAGGAAAGGAAACCTGGCACGGATGCTTTATGTGTTCCAACTGTAACTGTAATTATAGAAAAACATCCCATTTGTTTATACTCTGCACAGGAGATCAAGTATATAATGTTGTGTCTGCTCAGTTTCTGGTATTGCACAATGTGTCACCTATTTAACTATGACATAGTTAAATTGATTTGTAAGTGTTTCTGAAAACATGGAGGGTATTAGGCCAGTTTCTCAAAGAGCAAATAGTGTTCAATCTAGGATTGATGCTATCTTTAAACAATGGGGCCTTTTTATACCTACACTCAGTGCCTGGGAAATTGTGGGTATATGTCAGTACTGTTTTTGTAGAATAGGCTTCTAACAGTCTTTACTGTTTATTTGTTTGTCTTAGAAGGCAAAGTACTTCATCCAAAAGCCAGAGAAGATCTATTTTTCACAACATAATAAGGACCATTCACCAGACAGATCGCTTCTAGGTTGTAAAAAGCTACCTTGACAGATTGTAAAGAATAGAAACGTTAAAAAGTATGTTGTCCATGGTTGTGCACACCTCCAATCTGAGCACTCTGGGGAGCTAAGACAGGAAGATTACAAGTTTGAGCCCTACCTGGGACAGGCAGTGACTTAGCAAGATCTTGTTTTGAAAAATATCAAGAGAGTATATGAGAGTGAGGTGGGGGTGGGGTTATGGCTCAGTATCAAGGTTCTGGATTCAATCTTCAGTACTGAAAAAAAAAAGATGTTTTTTTCAGACTGCAATGGAGTTAAATTAGAATTCACTAAGACAAAGATATCTAGAAATGCCTTCATATCTTCAGATATATCTCTGTATCTGTCTGTCTGTCTGTCTGTCTGTCTGTCTGTCTGTCTGTCTATCTATCTATCTATCTATCTATCTATCTATCTATCTATCTATCTATCTATCTATCTATCTATCTATCTGTCTGTCTAGCTATATGGTACAGAGTCTTGCTATGCAGCTTGGGCTTTTAGTGATCCTTGTGTCTCAGCCTCCCCAGCACTGGGATTACAGACCTATCACAGCATGAGGCACTAGGGGCTGAACTCAGGATTTTACACTTGCCAGGCAGGAGCTTAGACTGCCGAGCTATCTCCCCAGTCCATGTTTGGAAATGAAACAACACATTTGGAATGAAACAACACAACATGTTTATATGAGAGAAGAAAGCTATAAAAACAATAATCTGTAAGCTTCCATCTTAGGGAACTAGGCAAAGAAAAACATTATAAACTAAAGAAAGATGAAAACAAAGCAAACAGACAAACCTTAAAGCAGAAGTCAGTGAATTCAACGGAAAGGATGACTTGGAGGAAAATTACCAAAATGTAAATCTATTTTTTTTGAAAAGACTGTTAAAGTTAATAAAACTCTAGACAGGCTAAGAAAAAAACCAGATGAGACATGAATTAACCATACCAGAAATTAAAGAAGGTCCAATGCCAATCATTCTGTGGAAATTAAAGAGTAGTAAAGGTAGAGTCTGAACTACTGTTGACAACTTAGAAGGACACTTCTTCCCTGAAACACATAAATTGCCAAAACACACTCAAGGAGACATAGATAATCTGAGCTGCCCTATAGCTATTTAAATTTAATAAATAATGAATACTCTCTAGATATAAGGAAAACATTAAGTGTGGATGGTTTCATCAGTAAATTCTAGTCATCATATAGGGAAGAAGTGATTCCAGTTCTCCACATCTTTTCCAGAAAATACAGGGAGAAGGAACTTCCTAACTCATTCTGTGAGGTCAGTACTGCTTTGTTCCAGAAAATGACATTACACCAAAGGCAGATTCGAGATCAGTGTTTTTTTATAAGTATAAAAGTTCTTTTACAAAATTGAATCAAGCAATATACAAAACTTTACAGATGAATGAAGTGCGATGTTTTCCACATATGTGAGATTAGCTGAACATTCAAAAACTGAGCACTGTAGCCTGCCACTACATCACAGGCTGGTGAAGGAGATGCAAGGTGGTCAGCTGGCATGGTGAAAGCCTTTCCTGGGCAGTTTTCATCCATGGCAAGACTCTGAAGAAAGGAAGAGTAGAACGTCTTCAACTTGTTAAAAAACATTTGTCAAAAACTTACAGCCAACAGTGGACTATATCTTACCGTGATACATTTTTTTTCCTTTGTGTATTTTGTACAGGGTCTCACTATGCAGACTGGACTCGTAGTGATTCTCCTGTTTTCTCCCCAGTGCTGGGATTACAGGCCTGTGCCTTCATACCTGGACTCTGTCACTTGTTCAGCGCATCCTGGGGGCAGGGTTGGCATGACATGTGGAACAGGGAATTGAACCCTAGTCCCTGTGCTTGCCTAAGCAGGTGCTTAGTCTGCTGAGCTATGTCGTCAGCCCTTGTACAGTGGTACATTCTAAAATAAAAGACAAAATGATTGATATATTATTATTACTATTATTTTTTGTCTTTTTGAGACAGGGTCTCACTATGCAGTTCAAGCTGACCATAAGCTCACTTTGTAGCTCAGGCTGGTCTTGAACTCACAACAATCCTCCTTCCTCAGCCTCCCAAGTGCTGGGATTATAGGCATGTGCCACCACGCCCCGCTATATATATATATATATATATTTTTTTTTTTTTGGCAGTACTGGGGATTGAACTGAGGACCTTGCACTTGCCAGGCAAGCACTTATTCTACTTAGCCATCTCCCCAGCTATAATTTTTTTTGATATATTATTTGTCATTTAATATAGTCCTAAAGTGAATTTCTGTTGTTTCACACATGAATACACCAGTAGCCTGAATGACAAGGTTTTGTCACACTCATCGCTGCTAATAAAACTCCCTGTATTTATATCAGAGGAGTATTATTTTCTCTCTTTTACTTTAAGTGATTGATTTCTTGACACAGCTGAAACTGGCCAAAGAAAACACAGTCCTCGCTACTCACTGTTTTGACCTGCTGAGCTTTGATGGTGGAGTCAGTAGCTTCACATCTATTTGTGGAAATGGAAAGTTGGCAGTGTTTTACAATGAGCTTGGGGGAGGGTGACTTTGAAGAGTTCACTTATTTCTGAAATTAATGCCTGCCCACTATTTCTCCTCCAACCCGTCTCCCTGCATGCCCACACCAGACTTGCAGAGTGCTTTGGAAGGCAGTCTCTTTTGAATCAATTATTCACCTTTAATGTAATATTTGAATAAGTCCCACACAACCCAAACCACTAGATTTTTATACTATATACTCTGTAGATATATACACTTTATAAAGAAAAAACATGCTTTACTGTGAAAAGTATCAGTGTGGAATATCTCCTTCCCATGCCAGAGTTTTTAGCAAAAGAGATTATTTTGTAAAGATTTTCATTTTGAGCCCCCTCCATGCCTTCTAGACACACATTGCTGTGTTGCAGAAGCATTGCAGTACAACGTAGCCCTGAATGCTGTATACAAGCTGCCTTCTATTATTCATGTGAGGTATATAGTTAACATGAAATATTCAAAAGAAATGAAATATGCATACCACGAAGGCATCATCCGACTATATCTTTGCAGCTAGCATACAGGAAAGTATGTTTAGAAATCTTGGCACATATATCTTTCAAGTTTTATTTATTTATTTTTTTTCATTTATTTTTATTTTATTAAAATACAAATGTCAATCAGACAGTTTCAAAACACCTTAACCATACAGAGTCAATGAATTAATACATTGCAAACTGTTTTCATAACGTTTTGGTATTGTACAAGGTGCATACATGATATTATATTTACAGGTTTTTTTATAGCTGAATTATATCAAAAATTCAATAATT
>PVKA01020959.1:0-39452 GCA_004027165.1 Ctenomys sociabilis | reverse complement strand
TGATAAGAGACATCCACTATAATAATGTATGTAAGTATAATACCATGTATGCACCTTGAAGGATATGAAAAGTTTGCAAGGTATTAATTTATCAAATCTGTCCTGTTAAGGTGTCTTAAAACTGTCTCATTGATATTTGTACTTCAATAAAAGAAAAAATAAATTAAAAAAAGAAGAAATGTAGAAAAGAAAAAAAAAGATCATAGCATCTCAAATAGAGGATCACTTACAAAAATACATTGAGGAAACACAATTAGGAAAAAGTCTACGGTAAAAGAATTGATAGCTACCTCTAAAGAGCACATCGACAAAAAAAGAAGAGATTGGAAATATGATTGATTCCTTGGATAAGAAATACAGGAAAGAAATAGATTGTATAAAGCAGAGTCAAAGAGATATAGAAGAACTTAAATTCTCAATCATGAGTCTAACAAACCATTTTATTGAAAGTAAAAGACAGAGTTTCAGATCTTGAAGATGCTGCTGCAGCTAGTGAAAAGGTGAGAAAGAACATCTTAAAAACAATGAGGATGCAGGAAAAAATAATGCATCATCTGCAAGATGATGCCAAGATGAACAATGTGAGATTAATAAACATCAATAAGAAAGAAGGAATCAATACAAATGACATAAAAAGAATATGGGCAGAAGTAATAGCAAAAACCTTTGCAAAGAAGGTGAAACAATCTAACATTAAGATAACCCAACCATACAGAACACCAAACAACTGTAACCCTACTAAAAACACACTGAGACATATAATAGTCAAGATCCCAGAAATACAACACAAGAAAAATATACTCAATGCCACTAGAGAAAAGAAGATCACATTGAAAGGGAAACCTATCAGAATTACAGTGGACTTCTCTTCACAAACCATGAAGGCAAGGAGAGCATGGAGCAGAGTAATTCAAGCCCTGTTTGAAAACAAATTCCAGCCCACACTAGTATACCCAGAAAAACTCTCAAGTTTGATGGAGAAGTGAAATACTTTCACAACAAAGAACAAATAATGATTTCATGATGACAAAGCCATCCCTACAAAGGCTACTGAAAGATGTTCTAGTGAGGGATAACAATAACCTTAACTGCACAAATGAGAACAGAATGGACCCACAAAATAGGGCAAACAATTAAACACAGGACAAAAAGGAGTAAACAACAGCAGGAAAATAACATTACAGTCTTAAGTCAACATTTCAATTATAACCATCAATGTAAATGGACTCAATTCATCAATTAAGAGAAATAGACTGGCAGAGTGGATTACGAAACAAAAGCCAAAAATATGCTGTATGCAACAAACACACTTAACTGAAAAAGACATTCATTGGCTCAAAGTCAAATGAAGGATAACAATATTATATGCCCTAGAACCTTGGACAAAAGCAAGAGTCACAATTCTGTTCTCAGACAGTCTGAACTTCAAACCAAGAATGATCAAATGACACAAAGAAGGCCGCTATATATTAGTTAGGGGAAAAATTCAACAGGAAGAGGTAACACTCATAAATATCTATGCACCAAACTCAGGAGCACTGAACTATGTAAGACAAATCTTAATGGACATGAAAAACCTAATACCTAAGACCACAATCTTAACAGGAGACCTTAACACCCCCTTATCTCAAAAAGATAGATCAACCAGACAAAAAATTAGCAAAGAAGTAGCAGAACTGAATCGGAGTTTGGAATAAATGGACCTTGTGGACACATACAGAACGTTTCACCCAACTACAGCTGAATACACATTTTTTTGAGCTCCACATGGGTCATTTTCTAAAACAGACCATGTACAAGTCAATAGGTCATGCTTAAGTATATGCAAGAAAACAGAAATTATTCCATGCATATTATCTGACCACAGTGCAATGAAACTGGAAATAAACAACAAAAGAAAACACAAAAACCTGCTAAATACTTGGAAATTAAACAGCACCTTACTCAGCAATCAATGGGTCACAGATGAAATTAAACAAGAAATTCAACAATATCTACAATTCAATGAAAATTCAAAAATTTATTGGAATTTATGTGATGCGATGAAAGCAGTTCTCACAGGTAAAATCACAGCTAGGAACTCATACATTAGGAAAACAGAACGGAAACAAATAAACACCCTAATGTTGCACCTCCGACATCTAGAAAAGGAAGAGTAAACCAAACCCAGAGCCCAATGATGGGAAGAAATCATAAAGATTCGAGAAGAAATTAATTCAATTGAGATGGAGAAAACAGTTCAAAGAATCCACAAATCAAAAAGTTGGTTCTTTGAATGACTAAATAAAATCAATAAGCCCCTAGCTACCTCATCAAAAAAAGGAAAGAAAAAATTCAAATACAAGCAATAAGGAATGAAAAGGGTGAAATCTCCACAGACCCAGTGGAAATTCAGAAGATTGTCAATAGTGACTTCAAGAATCTTTATGTTTGCAGAATAGAATACCCAGAAGAAATTGACAGATTCTTCAGAAGATACTAATTACCAAAACTAAATCAAGAAGATAGAACAATTCTAAATAAGCCAATAACAGCCAACGAGATACAAAACATAATAAAAAGCTTGCCAACAAAGAAAAGTCCAGGTCCTAATGGATTCATAGCTGAATTCTACAAGAAGTTTATAGAAGATATAATCGCTATACTCCATAAACTCTTCAATGAAACTGAAATGGAAGCAGTCTTCTAAAAATCATTTCTGGAGCAAAGTATTATAATGATTCCAAAACCAGGGAAAGACATAACTTAAAAAGGAAGTACAGGTCTTAACAGTCCAACAGAAAAGTATAAAAATGAAGTATACATCACAGGGCCATAATATTAAATTGAGCTGTAAATTGCTATGGTTGACAACTTCTTCAGATAACTCACCATTGTTGTGGAATGCTGGACTGTGTAGGACTGTGTTGTCAAGTTCAAGCACCTAAGTTAGTTGAATGACAATGGCGTGCCCATCTCTGACAGGTGTAGAGAAAGGAAGGGGTATAGAAAGGAAGAATCATGATGCATGTGTATGCACAGTACAGTTGGGATAAGATAACGCTGTGCTTCTACATAATTCTATGACAGGCAAGATTTGCACTAAGGACAGGATATTATGTCAGCTTCTAGTTCTATGAAAAATAACAAGGTAGAAAGTATTAATTATTCGATCTTTGATGTAATTCAGGTATAAAAAATAAGATACACAAACACCTACACTCTCTTTACTGATAAGAGACATATGGTGTAATAATGTCTGTAAGTATAATATGTGCACCTTCTATGATACCAAAACATTATGAAAACTGTTTGCAGTGTATTAATTTATCAAATCCATCTTGTCAAGGTATCTTAAAACTATCTCATTAATATTTGTACTTCAATGAAACAAAAATTAAAATAAATAAATAAAGAGAAGTACAGGGCAATCCCCCTCATGAACATAGAATGCAAAAATCCACAGAAAATCCTAGCAAACAGAATACAGCATATCACCAAGAAGATCATATAACATGACCAGGTATTATTCACCCCAGGGATGCAACAATGGTTGTATATTTGAAAAATCTATAAATGTAATGCACTATATTAATAAACTGAAATATTAAAACCACATGGTCATCTCAGTTGATGCTGAAAAAGCATTTGACAATGTCCAATACTCACTCGTGTTCAAAGTCCTACAGAAAATTGCAACAGAAGGCTTCTACCTGAATTTCATAAAAGCCATCTATGAAAACCCAATGGCTAATATAATTCTAAATGGGGAAAAACTGAAATCTTTCACTCTTAAATCAGGTACAAGACAAGGAGATCCTCTATCACCCCTCCTATTCAATATAGTTTTGAAATCATTAGCTACAGCCATTAGAAAAGAGGGAGAAATAAAAGGAATAAGAATAGGTCAAAAAAGAAGTTAAATTATCACTATTTGCAGATGACATGATACTTTACTTGGAACACCCAAAAAAGTCCTCCAAGAAGCTGCTAGAATTGACACACAAATTCAGTATCTTAGCAGGATACAAAGTCAATACTGAAAAGTCAATAGCATTCCTCTCCACAGATAACACACATTGAGAGGGAAACTATACACATTATACCTTTTACAATAGCACCGCGGAAAATGAAATACCTTGGAATTCACTTAACTAAGGAAGTCAAAGATCTTTTAACAGAAAATTATAGTACCCTAAGAAAAAAGATTATAGAGGATTTCAGAAAATGTAAAGATATTCCCTGCTCCTGGATAGGAAGAACCAACATCATGAAGAAGGCCATACTCCCAAAATTGCTGTATAGATTTAATGCAATACCTATCAATCTCCCACCAACAGACCTCCCAGACCTAGGGGAATTGTTCCTAAAATTTATTTGAAACCAGAAAAGACCTTCAATAACAAAGGCAATCCTTGCCAACAAAGACAAGGCAGGAGGCATCACAATTCCTGACTTGAAATTATACTGCGAAAGTACTGTGATGAAATCAACATGGTATTAGCAATGGAATAGATCTGAGGATCAATGGAATAGATTAGAAGATGCAGAGGTCTCTATGAACACACTCGGCCACGTGATCTTTGACAAAGGTGCCAAACATATTCACTGGAAGAAAGATAGCCTCTTTAACAAATGGTGCTGGAAAAACTGGCTTTCTACATGCCAAAAACTAAAATTTGACCCAGCTCTATCACCATGCACTAAGCTAAAGTCAAAATGGATTAAAGATCTAAACATTAAAACAGAAATGCTCAATCTCCTGGAAAAGAAAGTAGGTGGAACTCTTGAAGACATAGGGGTAGGCAAAGAGTTCATGGACAAACATGTATTTGCAAAGGAAACGCTTGAAAGTATTAACTGGGATCAACTTTACTGAGAAGTTTTGGCATGGTAAAACAAATTATCAGCAAAGTGAAAAGACAACCTATGAATTTCAAAAATCTTACCTAATAAGCACTCAGACAAGGGTCTGCTCTCTAGGATTTATAAAGAACTAAACAACATTAAGGACCCAAAATTAAAAAACCCATCCAGAAATTGGCATCCAAGATGAATTCACTCTTCTCAGAGGATGAAATTAAAGAAGCGAATAAATATATGAAAAAATGTTCCACGTAATTAGCCATTTGTGAAATGCAAGTTAAAACAACACTGAGATACCATCTCACTCCAGAAAGAATGCTATCATAAAAAAAATCAACCAACAATAAATGTTGGAAATGATGTGGGGAAAAGGGAACAGCTCTCCACTGCTGGTGGGAATGTAGACTGAGCCACCATTGTGCAGATCAGTGTGGAGACTCCTCACAGATTTAGGACTGGAAATCCCATTCAAGCTGGCTCTCCCCCTACTTGGAATTTTCCCAGAGGAACTGAAAATGTCATATCATAGTGATATATGTGTACCTATATTTACAGCAGCACAATTTATGATAGCATAATCTTGGAAACAACCAAGATGCCTATCACATGAGGAATGGTTGAAAAAGATGTGGTATTTCTATATAATGGAGTATTACTCAGGTATAAGAATAATAAACTTGACGTATTTACATTTAAGTGGATACCACTTGATCAAAGTGAAATAAACCAGATACACAATTACAAATATCGTATAGCCTCCCTAGTATAAGAAATTGAAAGAAGAAATACAAATAGAAGTGTATAACAACACCTAATAAGAATTTAGTCAGATAGTTAGGGTAATGTGAACTGCATATGTTATAGGGTAATAATAAGCTTCTCTTCTGGATTTTTAAAAACCTAACTTTGCAGATCAAAAATTGGAGAAATGGAAGGGCTGCAAGGTCAGCCAACATTTTGGTCCTAGTGTTTCAAGGTCAGTGAAGAATCAGGACATAGGAGAACCTGTACTGGAACTCAGTTCTACCCCAAATTTTCTGATAAATGAGAATATGGAGCCACAGAGCAATGTGACTAATGATCTGTAGTGTGCCTAAGCAGAGTCACATGGAGAGAAAACTTTCTCTCAGGCTTTCACAGAGAGCAAACTGGTCAAGCATTGGCCGTGACTCATTCACATGTTTGACACAGACTAAGGATATATAAAATGAGGTACAGGGTTACAAGATCAACCCTGAGAGGACTTGACTGACCTCATCAGATACAAAACTTACATTTTTTGTTACATAGGTCTTGCTTTATCTCAGTCTTAACTATCCAGCAGAAAAGTATAAAAATGAGGTATATAAAATAAGACCATAATAATAAGTTGAGCTGTAAATGGCTATAGTCAACAACTTCTTCAGGTAACTCACTATTATTGTGGACTTCTGCACTGTATTGGATTGGTCCACTGAATTCAAGCACCTATAATAACTGAATGACAATAGAACACCCATCTTTGATAGGACTAAACATAAAAAGATGGGGATACAAGGCAGAATTATTCTGTGTTTGTATAAACAATGCAGTTTGGATAAATATGCATTATTTTTTCATAATTCTATGAGAAGAAAGATTTGCACTAATAGTGTTTGGACAGGATATCCTTTCTGTTTCTTGTACTATGGATAACCACTAGGAAGATAGCAATGTAAAAAGTATTAATTATTGAAATTGTACTATAATTTACCTTTATAAAAAGAAAAGTATACAGCTACATTCTCTTAATTCATTGATTAGAGGCATCTACTAACAGTGTTTATAAACAAAATATCATGTGTATGCATCTTGTATAACAAAAACATTATGAAAATAATATGCAATGTATTAATTAGTGAATCTGTCCTACTAATTTGATTTGAAACTGTCTCACTTCTATTTGTTCTTCAATAAAATAAAATTTAAAAATAAAAGCGTCATGGGCTGGGGAAACAGGCAAGTCCTCTAAGTACCTGCCTGACAACTGGAAGGACCCTGGTTTGATCCCTCATACTGCATGCTATGCCAGCCCCAAGAACCTTGAGCAAACTGTACTGGCCACTGAAATCAGGCATGATGGCACAAGCCTGCAATCCCAGTGCTGGGCAGCATGAGACAGGAGGATCACTGCAAGTCCGAGATGCAGAGGGAGGCCCTGTAACAAATAAATAAATAAATAAATAATAAAAAATTTAAAAAGTCTCATGTCCAGATTATTTCCTTAAAAATCACACTGCATTTAAATCACATGCTTCGGAGTTAGCTATAATACTGTTCTCGTGTATACTATTTATTCTTTTTTCTCAAAGTTTATTAAGATTAGAAAAGAAGTGCTAGGGAGATGGCTCAGTGAAATAAGCGCTTCCCAGGCAAGTGTAAGGGCTTGAATTCAATCTCCGGTTTCACCAAAAAAAAAAAAGATTAGAAAAGAATATTCATTCTGTTGTTATTTTTTACAGAATACAAATAAAGTGAGTCAAATGTGTATTTATTTCCCAAATCTTTTATATCACGATTATCACTACATTATATTTAGAAAAATTATTAGCACATATAAATTTTTGTTACAGTTACTTAAGGCCATGAATGACTAAATGTTAGTACTTGTAGTGGTCCACTTGTTGTTTCAACTTCGCTAGATCCCCTCAGGGCTTCCACACCCTGGGCCATGAACAGGTCTGCCCTAGGGTGGGGTTGAGCCTGTGCCAGAATGAGCTTGAGGGAGGAGTCAGCCTTCCACTTCCTCAGAGGAACTGCAGTCTTAGCAGTCAACTTGAAGTTTATCTCCTGGCTTCCAGCACAGACTCTTTAGTCTCCAGCTTGGATCCTTCAGCTTCCATCACAGATTCTTCATCTTCCATTGTAGACTCATCAGCCAACTGATAGAAAGTCTTGCAGGAACACTACAGTGAGCTTCAGACCTTGAGACTGAATTCTTCAGTCTCAGATGTGCAGACGACCTATGCCTGCTTCCTCATCTGACTGTGGCTTAAGGTAGTCTTTAAACTTGTCATTAGGTCTCATCAGAACTTACTTTAGACTTAACAGAACTTACAGTAAATGTTTTTTTTTCTACTCGCTTGCAGATGGTTTCATTCATACATGATGTGTAACAGCTTTCTTCTCAGATAGATACTTAAATATGCACCAAAATAAAGAAAAACATGCTGTGTTATAATTAACAAGGCAGAGTTTTTCAATCTAAATATGTTCATTCTAAAATAGTAACCAATTTATTCTCCTCAAAGACAGAACTACATCTGAGTGAACAGGCTTAACTGTGATGCAGAGGCAGGAGTCTCTAACACTCTCATGTTTAAATTACTAATTTAAGATAAAAATTTCCTTTTGTAACTTACCAAATTTTCACCTTTCACTATTGTAGATGCAATCTCATATTGTTGACTCTTATAAATGCACAAGATGCTGAATAAATCCAGTTGGAGTTAAATATAAACATTTTAGGAATGGAATTTAAAGATAATAAAAAATTTCTTTATGCATGTGAGGATAGGCTGAAGAAAGGCTATCTGGTTCAATTTTAAAATGAGTAGTAATTCACCTATCACAATTCAGAGAGTGATATACAGCATTGTATATCACATTGTTGCAAAATAAATGTGAGTACTCAGGAAGCCATTAACCACAGATAGAAGCCTTATTGCATTAATAGACTGTGTGATAGTTACAATGGACAAATGGAAAATTGCTAGGAAGAACAAGACTTCAATAGTAAACTGAGCAGTCTACAAGTTTTATTTAACATATTTTTATGTGAAAATAAGAGAATATTTAAAAATAAAGGATATTCAATTTTTAGTAAGATTAAATGTTTGACAAATGATGACACAGTGTATGTAGAAGTCACATTAAAAGCCACATAATTTGTAGTTCAGTTTCAACTACCAATTATCTCTCATGAACAGCAATCTGGGGATAGCAGTATCTTAGCTTAGGTTTACAGACAGCATTAGAGAAAGGTGGTTAAGACCTAAGGAGAAAGAATCTTCATTTTTCTAAATACAAGTTGTTAAAGTCTTCTAAATTACTGAAATATAGAGAACCCATTATATGGCTTTTAGGGGATTCAGTGAGGCAATGCATATATGTTTAAAAAAGTACTCAATGACACATCAAGTAGCATTGGAGTAATATTATATACATGTAAAAATTAGGTTAAAACATTTGCTTTATGTCACAAATCAAAAGTATGAGTATTTAAACATGTGATTATCAAACTTACTAAAGACATGTATGCTTAAGGTGATAGTACTTAGAAACAGGCAGTATCCTAACAGGGCACAATTTCAAATAATGTTAACTGTGCCAATCTGTACAAATAAAACTTGATTGAAAACTTTAATATAATGCTTGCATTTCAAGATAAAATATCCCAGCTCAAATAAGTTTGAAGAAATACATTTTGCATTGAGTAAATTATTACTTGCAGCCAACAATCAGCATAGAAGTTATATTTCATGATGTAATTAAAATTTTTAAAAAATTAATTTGCAATTCCACCTGCTGTCCTGAGCTCATTCCCATTCAAAGATTCACCTATTATATTACATACTTATAAGTGGGAGGTAAGTGGGGGGATGGAGGTGAAAAGAAAGTAAAAAGGGAATAAACATGAAAGCATTATATGCTAATGGTAGCAAGCACTGTGGGTAATTTTAAAAATCATAGAGATGATCTAAAGCTTCAATTTATTAGGCATTCACAGCTAAATGAAACAAAGAGCATAGGTCCATGAATTATATAATTTTTATATCCTATTAAATAATTTATACAAGAGTTAAGTTATTCTGATCTCTTCTTTTACTTCTTATTTTCCAGAAATTTGAATGTTATTTTAGTTGCTAACAATTTTGACTGATTGTCACAAAGGATATAACTATTATCCATATTATTTACTAATATCTTTGCTTTTATCATTGAAAGTAATAAGCTTAAGTTATGTTTTGGGGTCACCACAATCGATTTGCATAAATGAGGCATGTCAAGGATTTTGTTTTAGAGCATTTCTTTCACCTGGGCTGACATAAATTATGTACAGATCCTTCTTAATGAAAATGTCCAAGAACAAACAAACTAACATAATTCTAAAAAAGATAAAAAGAAACATGAATACATAAGATCTCTACCAGCTGTTGTCTGTGAAAGAAAGAAAAAAAATTTTTTAAAAGACTGGTGCAGATGGCTCAGTAGAATAAGCACTTTCCTGGCAAGCACATGGGTCTGAGTTCAGTCTCTGGTTCCACCAAAGGAAAGAAAGAAAGAAAGTGTCTTTGCTTTTTAAAGAAGAGACAAAATCTTTAAGTGCACAAAGCAATCCAATTAAGTATTGTTAAAAAAAAATGAAAACATTTGAATTTCCTGATCAACTACTACACTTAAGAAAAATGTTAATGGTTGGGGAAAAAACTCAGCAGTCTAAGCACCTGCCTGGTAAGTGCAAGGGACTGGGTTAGATCCCCAATACCACATGCCATGCTGGCCTTAGAAACCTTGGTTTGCCTTGCCAGCCACCAAAATCATGCATGGTGGCACACAACTATAATCACAACTGAATGAATTCAAACTTTGTAGATCAGCATCTGGTAAGCTGAAACACTTTTCTAGACCTAGATCTACAAGAGCATCCTCCTTGTTTCTCTCTTGACCAAGAGAGGGGGCAATAGGTAACCAGGATGAACTAGACTACCTGATACATCAAGGGGAGGTGATGAGACAGAACTTTGCAGAACTAATTTAAATACAAATTCCCAATTTAGCATCTGTTTAGCTATACAAACAATGATTGCTCTTACTGTCTAAAATACTAAATCATTACTTACAAAACTTTGTCAACTGCTAAATATCAATACCAATTATTAGTGTTCAATATTGCCGTTCTGTACATATAAAACTATAACTGCCTTAACCATATAATCCCTTTTGGGTAAGAATTTCAGTAGGTGCTAAGGTTATAATTACACCAAAGCTCTACACCAAAGCTCTACACCAGTAGTCAGAGAACAGTGCTATACAAAATGATAAGAGAAAGAGCAAAATGGAATATCAAGCCTCAAGCCCACCCAGAACAAATGAAGAAGACACTAGCACAGAAGAAACTGGGAAGCACACAGCTGAAATGTCTGAATTAATAGCAAGTAAAGAAACAATTATAGAAATATATATATAAAGGAATTCAGATCAGAAATAACCTCTGAAATAAAAAAAATAAATCTCTGAATTAATAGCATCCGAAGGAAAGAATCAACTACAGAAACATATAGAGGAAATCAGATCAAAAACAATATCTGAAGTAAAAAAAAGAAAGGATAATTATAATGAAAGAATTAATAACTATTTCTCAAGAAGACACTAATAAAAAATTACAGGAGAATAGAAAAGTGATGGAATCCTTGGATGAGCAATATATGAAAGAAATAGATTGTAAGAAGCAGAGACAAAGAGATATAGAGGAACTTAAAATTTCAATTTCAAGCTTGCAAAAGCTTTTGAGTGAAAGTGAAGATAGAATTTCAGATCTTGAAGATGCTTTCACAGCTAGAGAAAAGGTAAGAAAAGATATCTTAAAAACAACTAATATGTAGGAAAAAATAATTCATCACGTGCAAGACGATGCAAAGATGAACAGCGTGATACTAATAGGCATCAACAAGAAAAAGGGAGTCAATACAAATGATATAAAATGAATATGGGCAGAAGTAATAGCAGAAAAATTCCCAAATATGGGGAAATAATTTGACATCCAGGTTATCCAAAGCATATATAAATTCAAATAACATCAACCCAATTAAAAACATACCCAGACACATAATAGTCAACATCCCAGAGATGCAGCACAAGAACAATATACTAAAAGCTGCTAAAGAAACTGATCATGTTTAAAGAAAAACCCACCAAAATAAGGGCAGACTTCTCTTCACAAACCATGAAGTCAAGAAGAGCATGGAGCAGAGTACTTCAAGTCCTCTATGAAAACAAATTCCAGCTCAGACAATACTCTACAAAAGTCTCTTTCAAGCTTGATGGAAAAGTGACATACTTCCATGACAAAGAACAACTAAAGAATTTCATGATGACAAAGCTATCCCTACACAGGCTACTGAAAGATGTTCTAGAGAGGGACTACAATGACCAGAACTCCACCAAGGAGAACAGAAGGAACCCATTAAATAGGGCAAATAATTAAACACAGGACCAAAAGGAGTAAACAACAGCATGTAAATAACACGTCAATTGTAAGTCAATAATACATCTCAATTATAACCATCAATGTAAATGGACTCAATTCACCAATTAAATGAAATAGACTGGCACAGTGGATTAGGAAGCAAAATCCAATAATATGCTGTATAAAAGAAACACTTAACTCATAAAGAAATTCATAGTCTGAAAGTCAAAAGGATAGAAAACAATACTACATGCTTCAGCACCTCAGGAAAAAGTATGAGTACCAATCCTGTTCTCAGATAGTCTCAACCTCAAACCAAGAGTGACCAAATGAAATAAAGAAAGCCACTATATACTGATTAGGGGAAAAATTCAAGAGAAAGAGGTAACACTCATAAATATGTATGTACCTAACATGGGAGCAGCAAATTATATAACACAAATCTTAATGAACATGAAAAATCTAATATCCAATATCACAATCTTAACAGGAGAACCTATCGCACCATTATCCCAAAAAGATAGGTCAATTAGACAAAAAATTGGCAAAGAAGTAGCTAAACAGGACCAGAGCTTGGAACAAATGGACTTAATCGACATATACAGAATGTTTCATGCAACCACAGCTGAAAACACAATTTTTTCCACTGCACATGGGTCATTGTCTAAAATAAACCACAGGAGCTGGAGAGAAGAATCAGTGGAATGAGTGCTTCCCTGGTAGGCACAAGGGCCTGAGTTCAATCCTCAGTTCCACAAAATAAATAAATAAATAAGCCCACAAACTAATCCATTGGTCATAATTAAGTACATGCAAGAAAACAGAAATTATCCCATGTATATTATATGACCACAGTGCAATGAAACTGGAAATAAGTGATAAAAGAAACCAGAAAAATGCCATAAATACATGGAAGTTAAATAACACTCTACTCAGCAACCAATGGGTCACAGATTAAATTAAACAAGAAACTGAGCAATATCTACAATTCAATGAAAATTCAAATACAACTTATCAGAACATAAGGGATGCGATGAAAGCAGTTATCAGAGGGAAATTCATAGCTATGAACTCACACATTAGGAAAACAGAACAGCAATAAATAAACACCCTAATGCTGCATCTCAAATATCTAGCAATGGATGAGCAAACCAAACCTAGAGCCCAAAGATGGGAACATATCATTAGAATAGAAATTAATTCAATCAAGATGAAGGAAACAGTTCAAAGAACTAATGAATCAAGTTGGATTTTGAAAGATTAAATAAAATTGATAAGCCCCTAGCTAATCACCTCAGAAAGAAAAAAGAAAAAACTAAAATACAAACAATAAGGAATGAAAAAGGTATAATTACCACAGACCCGGTGGAAATTCAGAAGATCATCAATAGTTACTTTGAAAATCTTTACTCTCACAGAATAGAAGACACAGAAGAAATGGACAGATTCCTAGAAAGGTATAAATTACCAACACGGAATCAAGAAGATATAAAAACTCTCAATAACCCAATAACAGAGAATGAAATATGATATGTAATTTAAAACACCTACCTACAAAAAAAGTACAGGTCCTGATGGATTCACAGCTGAATTCTACAAGAAATTTACAAAAGATTAACATACCTACTCCTCAGTCTCGTCAATGAAATTGAAAAGGAAGAAATCCCCCCAAAACATTTCTGGAGGCAAATATTATACTGAAACCAAAACTTATGAAAGACACAACTAAAATGGAGAACTACAGACCAATCCCCTTGATTAACATAGAAGCAAAAATCCTCAATAAAATCCTAGCAAATAAAATACAGCAAATCATCAAGAAGATCATACATCATGACCAGGTAAGATTCATCCCAGGGATGCAAGGATGATTCAATGTTCAAAAATCCAAAAATGTAATACACTATATCAACAGAGTCAAATCCAAAAACTACATGATCATCTCAATTAATGCAGAATGGGCTTTTGACAAAGTCCAACACACATTGATGTTTGAAGTCACAGAAAATTGGAATACATGGCCTCTAATTCAATCTGATAAAAGCCATCTATGACAAACAAATGGCTAACATAATTCCAAATGGGGAAAAACTGAAATCTTTTGCTTTCAGATCTGGTTCAAGACAAGGATGTACTCTGTCACCAATCCTATTCAATATATTTCTGCAATCATTAGCTAGAGCCATTACACAAGAGAAACAAAAGGAATAAGAATAGGTAAAGAAGTTAAACTATAACTATTTGCAGATGACATGATACCTTACTTGGAAGACCCAAAAAATTCCACCAAGAAATTACTGGATTCACTGCACAAATTCAGTAGCTTATCAGGATACAAAGTCAATACCCAAAAGTCAATAGCATTGTTTTTCACAGATAACAAACACACTGAGAGGGAAATTCGAGAAACAATACCCTTTACAAGGGGACCATGGAATGGTGCTCTTGAAGTATTTAGCAAATAATCTAACTGAAGAAGTCAAAGATCTATACAATGAAAATTATAGTACTATGAAAAAAGAGATAGAGGATTTCAGAAAATGAAAATGATATTACCTGCTCATGGGTAGGAAGAACCAATATTGTGAAGATGGCTATTCTCCTAAAATTTAATGAAATCCCTATCAAAATACCACCAGCATACCCCCCAGACCTAGAGAAATTGTTCCTGAAATTTATTTCAAATCAGAAATTACCTAGAATAGCAAAGGCAATCCTGGGGAACAAAGACAGGGAAGGAGGAGATACAATTCCTGACTTGAAATGATACTAGAAAGCTACTGTGATAAATCAGCATGGTATTGGAAAACAAACAAACAAACAAAACAGACCTGAGGATCAATGGACTAGATTACAAGATGAAGAAGTTACTAGAAACACACTCAGCTACCCTATCGTTGACAAAAGGGCCTAACACACTTACTGGAAAAAAGATAACCTCTTTAATAAATGGTGTTGGAAAAACTGATCTCTACATCCTAAAATCTAAAACTTGACCTAAAACTAACACCATGCATTAAGCTAAAGTCAAAATGGATTAAAGATCTAAACATTAAAACAGAAATGCTAAATCTATTGCAGGAGAAAGTAGGAAAAAACTCTTGAAGATATATAGGTAGGCAAACATTTCATGAACAAAAATTAAACTGCATGGGCAATACTTGAAAAAATTAACAACTGGGACCTCTTCTTATTGAGAAGTTTTTGCACATTAGAAGAAATTAGCCACAGAGTGAAAAGACAGCTTTCAAATATGGAAAAAAATCTTAACTAATAAGCACTCAGACAGAGGTCTTCTTTGTAGAATTTACAAAGAACGAAAAAACAGTAGGGCCCAAAAATTTAAAGACACAATTCAGAAATGGGCATCTAAGATGTACACACACTTCTCTGAGGAAGAAATTCTAGAAGCCAATGAATACATGAAAGAATGCTCCACATACTAGCTATTTCGGATATGAAAAGTAAAACAACACTGAGATACAATCTCATCCCAGAAAGAATGGCTATCATAAAGAATCCAACCAACAACAAATGCTGGAGAGGCTGAAGTGAAACACGAACCCTTCTCCACTGCTGTGGGAATGAAGACTGGTACAACCATTATGGAATTCAGTATGAAAACTCCTTAAAATTTAGGACTGGAAATCCATTTCAATCCAGCTATCCCCCTACTGGGAATTTTCCCGGAGGATCTGAGAACATTATATCATAATGATACCTGTGCACCTATGTTTATAGCAGTACCAAGGTTTGTGATAGCCAAACCTTGGAAACAACCAAAATGCCCATCACCTGAGGAATGTATGATAAAGATGTAGTATTTTTATACAATGGAGTGTTACTCAGCTATAAAGAATGATAAACTCACAACCTTCATATATAAATGGATGCCACTTGAGGATACACTCATAAGTGAAATAAATCAGACCCACATGCATAAATATCATATAGTTTCCCCAGTGTAAGAGCTCAAGATAAGACATAAAAATAGAAAGTTATAACACAATTAAATGGAAAGTGAGAAGTTAAGAATTAAATAACAAAGGGCAAGTTTGAGAAAGCTAGGAAACATGACAGGGGAAAACCATACATTTATATACACATGGTGGTTAAGTCAATGACCCTCAGAATCTTCAGCAGGTTTCTGAAACTGTCAGTTAGTTGGTAGGATTCTCACCCTGACTAACTATATATGCTGATACCAGTCAACTAAGCAACTGCACTGAAGATAAGAATGTGTAATACTAGGGCCATGGTTGGAATGCCAGTCATTCTTGTCTTCTATATACGTACTGCTTCTGATGTCATATCAATTATTTCTATACTGTCTTTCAAGTGTTTTTTTTTAAAATGGGTAATAAATGAAAACAAGAGACAAGAAAAAAATGTCATAGGACTGTCCTGCTACAATGCTATATATGTTTAGATTTCTAAATTTCTGTGTAAAAATATGTAATTGTTTATTTCTATTTTGTCTAATTTTTTTCTTCAAATTCTATAGGAAATTAAAGTTTAACATATCAATGCTTGATGGAAAATACCTGTTTCATGTTATGTCCAAAATGTTTGATACTCAGACAGATGGTGAGCTTAAACTCAACTGCCTATGTTATAAGGTATTAATAATATTAAGCTTCTCTTCTGGAAGGTTAACAATTCAAGTTTGCACTCCAAAACTTAAGAGAAAAAGAAGGGTACAAGGATAGCCAACAGTTTGGCCCTAGGCATTCAAGGTCAATGAGGACTCAGGACATAAGAGAACCTGTACTGTAACATCCTGTAACTCAGTATTGTTTCAAATCTTCTGATTAAGGAGATTATGGGGCTACAAAGGAAAGTGATCAACAACGTATACTGCTCCTAAGGAGAGTCATATGGAAAGAAAGCATTCTCTTAGGCTTTTACAGAGAGCAAATTGGTCAAGCAAGGACCATGACTCATCCACATGGCTGACACTGACAAAGGATTTACAAACAGGGTTTCAGGGTAAAACCTGAGGTGATCTGACCTTGTCATATAGGAAATTACATTTCTTGTTATACAGGTCTTGTTTTATCTTGGTCTTAACCCTCCAGCAAAAAAGTATGAAAATTAGATATAAAATTAAAGCCATATTAACATGCTGAGCTGTAAAAGACTCAAGTCAACAACCTCTGACATTGCCAGTATTACTTATAACCCACTACTATCATGGACTACTGGACTATATTGGATTATATTTCTGAATTCATACACCTACAAAATTTAAATGGCAATGGAATACCTATCTTTGACAAAACAAAACAAAAAAGGGGGATATAAATGAAGGACCATTTTGTAGTGACATTTATACGTGTGTGTGTGTGTGTGCGTGTGTGTGTGCGTGTGCATTAGGATTGATACACAGTTACTTTCTCTTAATTCAGTGAGAAGAAAGATTTATACTAATAGTGTTTGCTAATAGTGTTTGGACAGGATATTATGTCCACATCTTGTACTATGAATAACTACTACAAAGACAACAATATGTAACTGTTTTGAAACTGTCTCATTGTTACTTGTTTTGTAATAAAATTAGTAAAAAGAAAGATTGCATCTCACCCCAGAAAGAATGGATACCACTTAAAAGCAAATGACAATAAATCTTGGCAAGGCTGCAGGGTGTAAGGAACTCATGTACACTGTTTGTTTGTTTGTTTATTTATTTATTTTGGTGGAATCTTGGATTGACCTCAGGCCCTTGCTCTTGCCAGGCAAGCACTTATTCTTCTGAGTCATCTCCCTGGCCCCAGCCCTTGTACATTTTTACTGGGCATGTAAACTAGTACAATCACTATAGGGACTCATCACAAATCTTAAAATACAGTTTCCATTAGATTCAGCTGTGCCCCTCCTTGTGGACTTCTGAAAGTCATAAACATCCTATTACAGTGATACATGAACAGTCATGGCTATAACAATGTAACTCATAATAGCTATATCTTGGAAGCAGCCTATATATAGCCAAATCAGCATTTGGATGAATAAACAAAATGTGGCATTAAGCATAATGGAGTATTACTCTGACATATCCAAGACATGTGTTCTAAAGCAGATGCACCTTGTGGCCATAATGGTATGTGAAATAAATCAGACACACAAGCTTGAATATTTGAGAAACCCAGATAAATAGAAACATAAAAATGTGAAGGAGATCTTTTGCATATGGGATGGCAGGCAAGAAATGGTGGGAATGAGGACAGACCTAGGGAAAGTGCATAAGAAATGAATATGTGTTATATATAAGTACAAATTCCTCATGAGGAATGTGATCATTATGTGCTACAAATATGTACTAATAAAACTGAATGAACTACTTGTAATTATTTCCACAAACAAAAAAACAAAACATGACATTCTTCATGAATAAAACCATATCCATATTTGAGTTACTTATTTCCTAAAATTTTAAATAATTTAACTGTATTTAAAATATTAATATAATCTTAAGTATACTAATACTGCAAGTTGCTTAAGGCAAAACATTTATGATCATATATATATATATATATATATATATATATATATATTACTTAAGGATATAAGTTAATATATGAACTTATATTTTTTTCCTTGGGCAATTTTCCATTTATTTTTCAATTTATTTATTTCTTTTTCCATATGTTTTATTCTGAATTAAGTGCCACAGAAAGAATTACAAAAATGATTGAAAGAGGTAATAACCGTGTTGTTGAAAATCTGTTTCTCCAAACTTTAGCTCACAATGAAGATTGTTTGATACTTCTTGGGCATCATAGAGAAAGTTACTCTCAGAAGAAAACATTAAAAGTTCATGGGTCTGTACCTGACTGAGGCACAGCACAGGGAGTAGAACATGATTCTGTTACAGACCAATAAATAACTGAATGGAATCCATCACTTATATATTTGAGATTGCCAATGAACACCCGTAATTACTACAAATAGACTTTGACTTCCACATCTTTAACAAAGACTTTCTGGTAATGCACTGTTGCATGGCTGATACTATGACTGATTAAATATTCTATCTCCCCAGAGGTATCTAAATGTGATTATGCTCTATGAAAAACATCATTAAGTGCTGATATGATTAATTATATCTTAAATTATTAGCAAAATCACCATAAAATATTAGACAAATGAACTCACAAGCAAAATCATGTCTAACACAAAAACAAATTGTCAAGTGAAGCATGAGGTATTTCTAAGCTTTTAAAATGATAGTTATTATTTTCTTACTAAGTTTAGAATTAGTTACACTTATTAATAAACCAGAAATACTATTTACTCCAGTACTCCAAAAGTACTCATCTATTTTTTTATTTATTCAATAAATGCTTATGAACTCAATGCATGAAAATGATTTGAACATTACTTTTTTAAAATTCTTATAATTAAAAGGATTCAAAATTTTTTAATTTATTCATTTGTATTTTAATTGAAGAGTGAAAAATAGAAAAAATAACATAAACAGGGTAACATACAATACATATATTACACATTTTAAAAACATGGATAGCTAATTATATATATATATAATATATATAATATAATTATATATAATATATATAATATATAATATATAATATAATATATATATATTAAATAAAACAATCCAACACAGATCAGCAGTCCACAATAGAAGTAGATTATCCACAGAAGTTTTGACTTGAGCCACTCACAGCTCAGGATCTTAATACAACTCTACTTACTTTATATACCTCCATTTTTATACTTTTCTGCTAGATGGTTAAGATCAAGTTAAAGCAAGACCTATATAAAAATGTAACTTTTGTATCAGATAAGGTCAGTCATGTACCCTCACGGTTTATCCTGTAACCCTGTACTGCACTTTGTAGATCCTTGTCAGTGTCAGCCTTGTGGATGAGTCACGGCCATTGCTTGACCAATTTGCTCTCTGTGGAAGCCTGAGAGAAAATTTTCTCTCCATAGACTCTCCTTAGACATACTATACATCATTGATCACATTCCTCTGTGGCCCCATAATCTCCTTGATCAGAAAATTTGGGGCACTACTGAGTTGCATGACATTATAGTACAAATTCTCCTATGTTCTGAATCTTCACTGACCTTGAAAGGCTAGCGCCAAAATGTTGGCTGACCTTGTAGACTTTCTTTTTCTCCAATTTTTGATGTGCAAACTTAGGTCATTAACTCTCCAGAAGAGAAGCTTATTATTACCCTGCAACATATGCAGTTCACTTTACTCACACTATTAGTCTAAATATCAGACATCATAGGCATAACATGGAACATGTATTTTCCATCAATTATTGAGGTACTAAATGTTAAGTCCATACAGAATATAAATAAGAAAAAAAAACTTTAAAAAAGGAATGAACACTCATATATATTTATAGAGATATTAAGAAATCTATCTATATACAGCATAGTAACATTGTAGCAGGACTGTCTTATGACTTTTTTTGTCTTATTTTTCATTTACTATCCTTTGAAAAAGGGCATATAGTAATAGCAGGTATGTCATGACAAGAAGTACATATTTAGAAGACCAGAATGACAGACATTTGGAGTGTGACCCTTCTGTTACACTTTGTTAAATTCAGTGCAGTTGCTTGGTTCACAGGTATCAGCCAGTGGTAGGATTCTCATTACCACTTAACTGCTAGTTTCAAAAATCTCCTAATGTTTCTCAGGATCATTGTGTTACCCATCTAGTATGTATAAGTGAATGGTCTTGCCTCTGTCATGTATATCAGCCTTTTTCCTTGCCCTCTCTTTGTTGTCAAATCCTCAAGTTCTCACTAAAAAGATCCAAAATTTAAATTGCATATCAACTGTTACAGATACCATTCTATCTCTGAGTCATTGTATATCTATCTATCCACATTATTCCCATGTTATGGCAATGATACATATTTGCAAGCTAATTTTACATCTACTCATCATAGAAATTTAACATCTCTAGTCTTATTTTAAGATATAATGTTAAAATATGACAAGAAATATTACATTTACATTAAGTGGTAATTTAGAATACCCTAAATTAGCCATGAAGATTTATGCATATATTACAAACTAAACTTTTCTCAGAAAGTACAACATTCAAGCCTTAATACCCCTGTTTATGTGAGGGGACCAGGATGTGTAAGGGCTTAGGTGCTGACCATAGTGCTCTCTGGCTGGGCTGGGAAAGCTCATATTCAGTCTCTGAAGGCAAACTAAGGAAGTGACAGCTCAGTCTTGCTCAGAATTCTTAGAAATAATAAGAGTTCTTTCAATTAAGCAAGACTGACTGCTTGAGATGTCTTTGTTCCACCTGCTCAAAGCCTTCTCATTTTCCCATACCTTCTATATCAGATGTGCCCCCTCACTTCCAGGCACACCCTGAATTGTTAAGGACTTAATCAGTATGGACAGTGCAAAGAGATCTTTGTCTTAGCTCCAAGAGAGTTGTGACCTCTTTGGACCCCCACGAAGCACTGCATCTGGACTAGACACTGCAGTGTATCTTTTATTTAATCCTTTTCTGTGTGTTTGCCCATAAAATTGGGAGCTTAGTTAGCTCTCAATAATAAACAGAAATAAGAAAACAAAAATTTAGCCAAATGTAATGACGCATGACTATGATCTCAGTACTCAGGAAGGTGAGGCAGGACTGTGAGTTTTTTGTGTTTATGAGTATCTCTCACTATGGGATCATAAAATTACTTTAAATCTTATAGGCACCATGATATAGCTCAGCAACACAGTGCCTGCCTGGCATTCACAAGCTCCTGAGTTTGATTCCTAAGACAAACAAATTGTGATTCATTTTGACTTTATCAAGAGAAAGTAGCATTTATTATTAAACAAAATATCAACAAACTGCACTGTATTAACATTGTATTGCCATAGAGCTACTCTTAAGACTTCAAAAAGTAATTCAGAAAGTGAATGAAAAATGCTCAAACACCTGCTCAAGCTAGTAGGATAATTATTTCAGGTTTCCTACTTATTCTTGTGAATATATTAATGTATTTTATGGCACTTTCCTGTGTACTTCTGAAAAGTGCATTTGCATGGAGAAGAATTAATAATTCAAGAGACACACAGCAGTTTTAGGAACCCAGGCATTTTATTTCACCTCTATCAGACAACAAGTTTAAGAAAGATTCCTCTCTTCTAGTGAAATCATCACACTGTCCCTTTTTTATTTTGACTTTTATGTTTCAAAGAATACAAAATATTAAAAGAAAAGCCATTAGAAATGATACAAAATTTCATTGAAGAAAGTAATAGAGGGAGCTGGAGAGATGGACCAATAGAATAAGCACTTCACTTGCCTGGCAAGTACAAGGGCTAAGTTCAATCCCCAGTTCCAGAAAGAAAGAAAGGAAGGAAGAAAGGAAGGAAGGAAGGAAGGAAGGAAGGAAGGAAGGAAGGAAGGAAGGAAGGAAGGAAGGAAGAAATAAAGAGATATTCAATATTGTTATTAGGTTACTAGATATAGACCTGAAAAATTTGTTAAAAAATCATACTACAGAGTAATTTGCCATAGCTAAATCTTGGAAACAACCCAAAAGCCCATCAGCTGAGGAATGTCCCTTCTATGTAGCCAGGCTGATGGCTTCCCCCCAAAAAGGAATGCCTTCTGGGGCCTATTCTCCGTGGGTAACACAGAATGGGATACTCACCAGCTCCATCTCATACTACATGTAATGTCTTAGCAACAAAGTGGCAGGCTCATGTCCTCCACAGTCAGAAAAGCTTATCTGGAGGTGGAAGAAGGCAAATAGTTGTTCTCTCTGCACCCATTTCTCACCATAATTAAGACCAAAGAAGATAGTCATGACTTAAGGTGAGCAAATTAGCTGAAGTTGTTCAAATTTCAATTTGTCATAGTAATGGAACAGCTCACCTACTCAGCTAGTTTGATAAGAAGAAATGTCTTAGGAAAAGAAATGCCTTATTTTTCGTGAATTCAGATTAACCAAAGAATGTTTACCAAGGAATTGCCTTATAAATAATACCAAACATTTTTCTGAGATAGGATAGGAATCAATTGGTAATCCATGAATCTTCTCATGTACTGAATGTTTGGGGGTGTGCTTAAATGGTTAAATGTATCCAGGGCTAGCTAGCAGTAAGTCTAGCAACCAAGGTATGTGCTCAGTGTTCGTCTGTTGTGCACAGAGTCACACACTTAGGGTCACAAAAGACTGAGCTTGATCTTATCTCCTAAGGTAAAATTGTAACAATATAATATTAAACACTTATTACCCTTTGCCAACTAGATAGTACTTGTAGAATATAATATATTTCATACAACTTTAGAGCTCAATATAGAATTACTTATACCAATTGAATTTATTCATAACTCAAAAACAAAATTTATACAAGGTGATGATACAAAAAATGTTGCTTATTAATATAGGATGTTTTAAAAAGCGTTATCAAAGTCTAGTACAAAGACATTCTGAATTGTAGGGTTTTTTTCATTGCTGTGAATCTATAACACAAGTTACAAACTCACCTGGTATACTTTATAATCAGGAGCACATCAATAATGTGTAGGGTTTTGGTGTTTTTAATAAATCCCTAAATGTGAATTCTTTCTTCCAAGTACAATTTAGTTTCTGCCAAGTTTAATTCAGATAAATTATTTAATAACTGTAATGGCTGGCTTCTTTTATTGTAGGAAAAAATAGTGGAAATCAATAATGAAATGAGATTTTTATAAACTACTTAAATATGGTAATGGATTAGGTCTTGTAATAAGAAAAACTATTCCAGGAAATTATTTATAGAAAAAAGTAGATTAAGAAAGCAAGTTGGTTGATCCAATAATAACTATTTCAAGGTAGTGACTGATGTGAAATCATCTCAGATTTTAAAGTAAATATTGAAATTTTTATTTTTTTGTCAAGTCTGTGTTTTATTCTTTGTGATGACCCACAAAATTTTATTATCAGTTATATACTTGCTTAAAATATTTACTGGTGGGTGTGAATTCAGACAGTAGAAGTAATATTCACAAATTTATTAGAAATCAACACGGGCATGAAGACAAATGAAAATTAAAACAGGATCTCTATGTAGAATAAAGAATTTTTTTAAAAAATCAGGCCCTCAAAATTCTAAGACCCAATCCAAAAATGGACATTGGAGATGAATATACACTTGTCAGATGAATAAATACAAATAGCAAATAAAATATATGAAAAAATGTTCATTATCATTGGTCATTTGAGAAATGCAAATTAAAACAACACTTAGATTCTATCTCACCCCAGAAAGTACAGCTACCTATGCAATACAACAACCATTGTTAATTTTCTGTTCTTGTTCTAAAATTCTGAACCATTTTTATTGTTCTATGTTGTTTTGTTTCTGAATTTGTTCCTATTACTTGTTCTTGTTTTTGTTTTCTCTTTAAAAGAAAAAAAGAACTTAAAGCTAAGAAAACACATAACGTTGTCTGAGACCTTGGAAATTTCAGTTATTTTGTGTTATAACTTTTACTTAAAATTTTAAATGAGAGGATGTTTTGTCTTACTACATGAAGTAAACAATAATCTTAGACCTCTTATAAAATATAACAGTCTCCTGCTCTTTTGGGCATACTTTGGTGTACAAAATATTTTCATTTTGTCTTTTTTTCTTGGTTGTCATCTTTTCAATGTTCAATAGCTACTCACACTCTGTCCCTAACCTATATTAACTGATAACCTATCCAATCAGCAAGAGTCTCTACACATTTAAAAGTGTGACACACTGTTTTCCTTCCCATCTACTAATTATTAATTTTAAAAAAAGTAGAGATATAGGCACATTTTTTCATGGTAAAAATACATATCACAGACACTTTCATAAGGATCCTTCTTACAAATTAGCCAGTTACTTTCCCATTGTATTAGTCACATAACTCAGGTTTCCTCATTTCCGTAAAATTTGAAAAAAGTTGGAGCCACGGATATGGCTCAGTGAAATAAGTACTTCCCTGGCAAGCACAAGGGCTTGAGTTCAATCCTCGGTTCCACCAAAAAAAAAAAAAATAAATAAATAAAAAAGAAAAAAGTATAACAGAAAGGTTATTAGTCAATAAATAACCAGTTTTAGCTAAACCTATTCTGTCAATTCATGGGAAAAAAACATACTGTGTAGAGTTGGGTATATATATATATACCTAAATATCAGTGCTATGTTCAAAAAAGACTATTGCATATGAACACTAAATCACAATGGTTCCTGGCTCTTCATTGAAGCAGCTTACAATCCACAACTCCATCTAACAACAAGGGAAAAAGTTAGATAAACTGGAAACTAAACAACTCTTCTTAGATCTGTAAGAAAAGCAAGACAGGTCAAACCACTGCTTCACAGTTTTAAGACAAACAGCAGGATACTGCAAATTCCAGCTTGCCCAGCAGGGAAGTTCCAGTCCAGCTACAAGTCAGGTAGGAAAACCTAAACTGCAAAGGACATACTCCTAGGATCTTGGCATGGACAAGGGCAACAGTTAAGTCTGAAGACACACAGTGGGTCAAAGATTCAGGGAGATCCCACTCTTTAGGGAGTTTATTGGGTTCACATACTGGAGAAAATTTCTCTAGTGTAAGAAGAAGGAAAAAGAAACCACTTTGAAACATGCCAGAGAACCCTGGCATGTTCTTGGTAATAAATTCTACCATCAGAAGTAATGATGAATCCTTCTCCAGACCATTGAAGGCTTTATTTGCATTTGACAAGAGGGAAAGGAAACACCCAATGACAATTAGCTCTATTCTTCTACATGGCAGAAGGAAGATGGATCACTGCTGATTGCAGCCCTCTTGTCCCACCCAAGGGACAGGGACTCTTCAGTCCAGGTGTATCAGCTCCCTGGAAGATGGAGGCCTCTTGAGAGTGCTGGAAAATGCTGTCTCCCCACCACTCAACACCATACCATCATACAAAAGGTTCATTTGTACCACCTTGTACCCAGTACAGCATGCCAGCTATCAAGTGCTTCCTTGAAAACAAATAAAAAATAACAAATGGAAGAGACAGAGGCAAGTATAAGGCCCAGATAATGCAGGGATGGTGTAATCATTAGACTAGGCACTTACAATGTGTGATAAGTATGATATTACCCCAATGGACAAAGTAGGTGAGATTCAAGGACAGATTGGCAGTATAAACCAAGATATGGGAAACTTTAGACAGAAGAAAGAATAAGTCTTAGAAATACAAGCATGCTAAGAGAAATGAAGTATACCATTGGTTAGCTTGCCAATGATGGACTGGACAGCGATCATTAATCTTTGAGCCCAAGAATATATCAAAATAAAAGCTTCCCAAATGAAAACTGAAAGAACAGGACATAATGTCCATGAACTAGGAAACAACTACAAAAGACATAACATACAACTAATGTGGATACACAAAGAGAAAGAAAAACAAGAAATCCTGATACAATAACAACTAAGAATTATCTCCAAATTAATGTCAGACACCAAACCACAAATTCGTAAAATATCAAGCAGAAATACTGCAAAGTACAAATTAAAATTTACAAACAAGAAAACCCCAAATCCCATTCTACACTAGCCATATCACAGCTGAACTACAGAATCAAAGATAAATATTCTGACAGATACCCCAAGAAATACTTTTTCAATAGAGATTAGAAAACCTAGTGACTTCTGCTCAGAAATAATTACTAGATTGAAAAAACTGAACAAAAAAGAAAAAGACAGACACTAACCACCTTGAATTCCATATCCTTTGAAACTGTTCTTCAAAAAGGAGAAATGAAGATTCTCTCAGGCAAATGTGTGGGAATTTGTTTTCAGTATGCCTTCTCTAGTCCTTATTTTCTTCTTTTATGAAATGATATAGAGCACTCAATTTACATGATTGTTTTAGAAATAAAAGGAATAATCACTAAGCTGTTAACATAGACCCTGGAACATTAGGTGATACCTGATTTTGGCTAAATAATAAAACGGAAAACTTCTGAAACACTTGGGTACACTGCTGTGATTTCACTATTACAATTTTTAAAAGAAAAGTGGTAAATCATGTAAAAAAAGGTATTCTCTAGTGTTTTAGTAATCACAAGAGGAGGAAGAAAAAGTAAATAAAACAAAACAGCATAGAAATAGTGCTGATCCATGGCCCAGCAGTTACATCAGCACATTTCTTTGAAGTTGCTAGCATAAGAAAAATTAGCTTTGTGAGTTTCTACTAGAGCTAAACATTTGAACACACATATTTACCTTTACGTAGAGACTGTCTTTTTAATATGTTTTGCTAAGATACTCCTACAGTTTCAAGGTATAATGATGATGGTATTCACCAAGTTTTGTTGCTGGTATGTTGTTTTCTTTTTTATTGGTATGACTTCAAGTGGCAAAATAGAAATTTCATAAACTTACTTTGGAGAAGTTATTTTTCTCTTCTAATTTTAGTGTTTTGTTTTTTTTTTAATTTTAAGTCTGGAAACCATAGTCCTAGAACATGTCAGTAGACTTATATGTACAAAAAATTTAAAATTTGTGGATATAGAAAGAAATAGAGCCAGAACCTTAGACGTCCCTGCTATGCAGATGAAGTAAGGACAGCTATCCAGAGGAACAGCTCTGTGTGTCACAGCAAGAAGACGACGGTGATCTCTTACATAAACGGAACACCTTAGTGACTAATTCACACTTCATGTTATATGGCAATGTACTAGCAGGTGTGTCTGACAAAATAAAGAAGACCAAGACTGCAGGAGAGTTCTTCTTCACTCTCAAACTGAAAAGGACCACGGGAATCCCTGGCGCCTATCCTAACTTTCAGACTCAGTGACTGAAAATGCATTTTTCAGGATGCTCTTGGTGGGTGGGGTCCTCATGTGGCATATTTCAGCTGGGCAGGGATCTAGGGGAAGAACCAGTGCCCGGTGCTCACAACCTAGAGCTGGGCCCTCTCTGCCCTCTGGCAGGGCTCTGCACAGCACAAGAGTGGTTGGCTCCCCACAGGGCACTTCTATTCACCACACACCTGAGTCCACGGTGGTCTCCACACAGTCTGGGTCAGCTGGCCTGGAAGTGTGAGGATGAGTCTAGACAGACACTTCTATTTATCCTTCTTAGATAACACAGCTCCTTGAGATTCTGTGATTTCTCTTCCTCCTCCTTTCCTTTTCTCCTGTTCCTTTTCTTTCTTCTTTTCTTTTCTTTCTGTCTTTCTTTCTTCCTTCCTTCCTTCCTTCCCTCCTTCCTTCCTTCCTCTCTCTCTTCTGCTGCTGCTGCTATTTTATCTTCAAATACTGCTTTCTTCTGTATTATTCCCCTCTGAGTTCTTAAATATTTGCCAGTCTTCCACCCTAACCCTTTTATTGATTTAAAAATTTCACATTCCTCTTCCTGTTCTATGTGTTTTATCACACATACTTTGGTATTCATTAATTTTTAGTCTGTAACTAATTGTATCAACTCTATCCATTCTTGTTTTCATTGCAATAATTTTATCTTCTAGTTCTTTAAGTCCTTTTTGGTTGCACATTTTAGTGATCACAAGTGATCGTGTCTTACTGTTTCTTTCCTATGGACAAATACAATTCTCCAGCTCTTTTTCCTTGGCAACAGCAAAATGTTAAGGCATTGAACAGACATGAACAAATCCCCAATCAAGAGATAGGTATTTTAACTGATTTCTCTGTTTCTAACTGGCCAAGTTGATCAAAGAATTGGTAAAATTAAACAACAAGCTTTTATATGATGTCAGATATATGAAGTTGTGTTCATGTCTCAGAGAAATTATATTATTTTAAAGCAGAAGTCATCTTAAAAATGAATATGTATCAGGATGTAAGGTAGATATAATTACCACAGGAAATTATGTCTAAATGAAATTATCTGAGCAAAATATAATAAAACTGAAAATTAGTACAGCATATTAAATATATGTGTGTGTGTGTGTGAATTGAGAGCAGATATCACACACATATGAGGTTGTCTTCTCAGATGACACTGTATCACTCAATACCTCTGTAATGTCTGTTGCTGTCTTTGAAGTAGCTCAGGGCTCACAGCTGATTCCACTGAGCAGTTCTTCTATAGCACAGACTTTGTCAACTGTATCACATGTCACTTTTATTTTTTTTTTGTATTTTTAAATAATTTTATTGAGAAACAAATAGCAATGAGACAGTTGCAAAACCAATTAGTAGGACAGTTTCAATAATTAATACATTGCATATTGTTGTAGAATCTATTCTTTCTTCCATTTTTTTATTTTCTTGGATGATGTATTATCAGCCTCTCCTTTGAGAATAGAAAATACCATCTTAATGATAACAAGCATACTGTGATAAATAGTCTTTTATTATTTTGTGAGTTTGAAAATTCTCCAGGGCTGGTGAGATATCACAGCTGAATAAGTGCCAGTTTAGACAAGCACAGGGACCAGGGATCAGTCCTAGCCCCACATGCTGTGCTGGACCTGCCCACAGGCATCCTGAACCAGCAACCAAGACTGAGCATGGCAGTGGCATGCGCCTGAAATCCCAGTGCTGGGAAGGCTGAAACTTTTAGAGAAAGGAGGGGGAGGAGAAAAGCAATGAAGAGGAAGAAGAGGAAAACTAAGTATTTCAAAGGAGGAAATAAAATGGCAAAGATGTATACATGAGTAGTTTGAATGCAGAATATGGCCAGAAAAATAATTTATCATTGGAAATACTGAATCATAACCCTAAGAACTGGTTATAAGAAAATATTTTTGCATTTTGTAAGAAATTGGATTGTAAGCAATTATAAGCACTTTAGCTCCTTAAGAATTCTGAATTTCAAAATCTGAGGTGAAGAGCAAAAAAGTATTGCTACAGCAATATATTTATCCACAAATATCCCATAAGGAAAAAATCTCCTTTAATCTAATTCATATTAATTTATTTCAAGATATCTTTTTTGGGGAGCACTGAAAACAAAAATTTTAAAATGTCTATATATAATATACCTATTGGTTCTTTATAACCTCCATATTTAGTTTCACAATTAGCAAGTAATACACCAACCACAGATCTACAATATTGCATAATATCTGAATATTTTGAAAGATAATTCTACTAGTACCACATGACCTCAATGGCTTTATATTCAATTGAAAGAGAGAAAATAATTAGCCAAAAAATTATTTTAAAATTTTAAATTAGCATTTGAGAAAGAGGACACCTTGAAGACAGTGTGCTTCCTTTGTAAATTGTGAGCAGGTTATTGGGTCCATCTGTACCAAACATTTACAATCTGTACTTAATTATGAATTCTTCTAACTTCAGGTAGTTGCAGTGCAATGGGAAAGAGATAATATCTTTCTTTGCAAGGAATATTATTCATTCTATTACCTTTATGAATTTCTATATTGTTTTTATACTAAGTTAATGGATTATTATAATAACTGATAATGCATAGAAAATATAACATACAAAATTGGATTATTTTAGTATAACAGTGGTCTGGAACTTAAATAACAAACATTTAAAAATAAATGCCTATTTCTTAGGTAATTATTTCAATTACACTAGACAAATTTATCAAACAGTTCCTTATCTTGAGAAAAGAAAAAAACTCATTTATATACAGGATATGTATGATAATGTTTAAAGGTATTTGCTACATACTAAACCCCAATGTATTTATGTTAGCATATAAGTTAATTATTATTAACTAATAGTTCTCTAAGCTCCCTGCCTCAGCTGCCCCGTCCCATGTAATGGAGCTCACCCACACACACCTAACAGGGTGCTGAGGACTGAAGTTGTCACTGGCACACAAGGTTCCCATCATGCTGTGTATATTTTGTTCTCCAGACTCTTAAATATTAGTGTTTACCGTGACTCAATTCGGAAATCACTGAAATAGACTTCTGCTTGCTACTAGCCTGTGCTCCACACTTAATTTGTGGCTTTCTGACAACTTGTTTCTTTTTCTTTTTTTGGCAGAACTGGGGATTGAACTCAGGTCCTTGCGCTTGCCAGGGAAGCACTTATTCCACTGAGCCATCTCTCTAGTCCTTAATTTGTGGCTTTCTGCAACCTCCTCAGTGAACTAGATTTTCAGACATCAACTTACTATATGTTCAGAACTGAATTCATTCTTAGTCTACCCTCCCCTTAACAAAACAGTCCACACCCTTTAGTGTTTCCAAATTCTAATGTACTAAATAACACCAGCATTCACCCTACCTAGCTACAATCCAGTTAAGAAATCAATTGAAGTTGTTTGGTCCACCATAACTGCTCAGGAAATGTTGATTTACTTATATCCCACTTGTCACCTTTCTTTGCCTTCCAGCTACTGAAGCTATCTCCCAGCTTTTGTCCCTACCCTAAGCGCATGAGCTATAGATAGTGCAGATGGCATCTTAGTGATATTTTCAAAGGCTAATACTTTCCTTCCAACCTCCACCTAAAATATGTGAACATGCTCTTCAATATAAAGAATAAATCTCCAATTCCGTATGTAAGAATCCTTTCAATGATCTGACCTGCATCACAGCAGGCCTCATTTCTCTCTACTACCTTACTCTTCACCGTGTTTTAAACTCATGCAAAAGTCTGTCATTTCTTAAACATACTATTTCTTTCCATCTTTATTCCTGCATGGCCATCATTCAAACATAATATCATTCCCTAAGGAGTCAGGAATTTTAACACATGTTAAGCTGCCCCAGATCCTCTCCTTATACACACGAAGTGGACTTTGCTTTCTGGCCTCTGCTCATGTCTAGAGCACAGTTCTCACACTGTGCTTGTCAAGTGGTGCTGTTATAACCTTGCCTTTTAACTTCTTGAGGATGCAGCAAAGAACTTGCTTTATAGATCTGATTTTTGCAGCCTGTAGGACCAAACCTGGCATATAACTACTTTCTTTTTTTTTGGTGGAACCAGGGATGGAACTCAGGCCCTTGAGCTTGCCAGGCAAGTGCTTATTCTACTGAGCCATCTCCCCAGCCCTTACAGCTACTTTAACAGAAACTAAAAAAAGGAACAAATGTAAAGATGAAGAGATAGAAAGAGTAAAAATTTGTATGGCTATATATTAAAATACTTTAAATATGAAATATAAATCATTTTCCCTTTTAAAATCTATAATGTACCTTACAGTTTCTATGTACTTTGTTATATTACTCTATTTAAACTTCTTGTAATCACTAATTTCTTCCTACTCTACTAATTTGTTTTACTTTACTATATTTACTTTTAATTTTTAAACTTTTTGTCTTCTAAAAATTATCATGCAATCTTTTTCCAATGTGAAATAAATACAATTAATTTACAAAGATCAACTAAGCATATTTTTTTCCATTCTCTACTAGCTAAATTGTAAATGTATGATTTTTATCTATGTATCTTACTCATTCTATGTGATTTTTTTAATTAAACTGTTTTATTTTTAATCTGAAACATGTTGGATATTTGTAGATGAATAAACTATAAACTGATAAATATGCACATTTCATTAAGAAAAAACACTTGCACTAGGGAATATGGATTTTTATATGATTTTATTCTGAAAACTTTACAAATAAATATGATGAAAAAAACCAAATCTCAAATGCAAGGCAAAGCTGTTACACTAATTTAAAAGTTGATAAAAAAAAATCAATAGACTGTAAGCAGCATTTTTTAAATTTAACTAGACACCAGTGACCTTGCTCTCTTAAACTAGACCTCTAAGATACAACTTTCACAAAATTTCACCTGGCTTTAATTTTGTTATTGAAAATATACAGCCAATACTTCAGTAGTGACTAATATGAGATATACAGATGAGGTCCTAACATGTAATATTAACATCTACAATGAGATTTGCGCATGTCTTCGTTCGTCTACAAGCTGACACTGATGTTGTCAATGTCTTCATCACACATCCAACAGATCTAAATGACAGTACTATGAGACACTGGGAATTAGAGCTGAGGGTAGCATAGGCATTAATAAAAATTCACACTAGAAGGCAAACTAGATGGATAAAAATGTATAATAGATTTTGGAAAATAAGAATAAGTTGTTCAAATGGGAAAGGAAAGTAGAGAGGGGGAGCGGAGAGAGGGAAAGGGAGAAAGGGAAAGGAAAAAAGTAAGGAAAGGGTAAGATGTAAGCAAAGCTTTTGTAAATGAGGGGAAGAAGACTAGAAGTGAGTGGAGAGGAGAGGGAAGTAAAGCAAAATCAAGATCTATCATGTACATGGACATGAAAAAAGTGGAGACAAAACAATACTCAAGATTGATGACATAAGAAACTGGCTTTGTGAACAGAGAAACAAAACTGACAAACCCTCAGTTAGCCTGAGAGAATACAAAGAAGCAATAGGTGAAATAAGAAATTATTTTTAAGAGACATTGAAATTCATGAAATTATTATGAACAATTACACATTGACAAATCTGATAGCCTGGATGAAATAGAAGATTTCATAACACATACACTGTACAATACTGAATGATAAAGAGAAAACTTGAATAGATCACTAATGAGTAACAAGATTGAGCAGTAATAATTTTCCCATAAAAAGTGCAGGGCCAGGTTACTGCAGAATTCTACACAGTACTTATAGAAAATAATGCAAATTCTTTTTAAACTATTAAAACATTTGAATCTGAGTGAATTCTTCCATATTCATTAATTCATTCTATAAGGCCAGGTTTACATTTATATCAAAACCACAAAAGGACAAAAAATAAATTTAAAAACTGTAATACAGGCCAATACTATGAATGAAGATAGATGTGAAACTGGCCATCAACACGTGAAAAGATTAAGAAAATGTGGTATTTATACACAATGAAATATTACATAGCCATAAAGGATTAGTTTGGTATATCTATAGTAAAACTGATGCACTTTGAAACTATAACGTTAAGTAAAATAAATCAATCACACAAGTTTAAATATCACATGTGTTGTCTAATCTGAGAAACACAGAGAATAAAGACATTCAAGAGCAAAATAGATGACAGAAAACAGGAAACAGAGTTCAACCAGACCAAGAGATGGAGTAGGGGAAACACAAAATGAATTAAGATATGAGATGAGCATATATGAACTCAACATGATGAATACAGTCATTATGCATCACAAATATGTGGTAATAAAATTTAAACTACAAATATGTCACCTCTGGCAATAGCAAAGAAATCAGAAGTAAAAATAAAGACAAATTAAATGTTATCATAAGAACCAATAAGAGCTACAACTGCACAACCTTGACACTAGGAAAAGATCTGTAAGAATAATGTATATACAAAAATAACTCTAATATTAACATATATTTACTAAATAAAACTAATGCTACTATCAATATAAAAAATTTATCAATTGTAGTATGGAGACAAATAAATGTCCAAAAATCATAAAGATGAATAGTAGTATAAATAATACAGATGGAAAATTGGCAAAAGAAATAATTAAAAACATAAAATTTTTTAAATAGAAAGAAATGGAGATGACCACAGAGAGCAAATTGGCCAAGCAATGGCTGTGACTCATCCAGATGGCTGATGCTAACAAAAGATCTACAAACTGTTGTAAATGGGTTCAGGGTAAATCCTGAGGGGATGTGACTGACCTTGTCAGATACAAAAGTTACATTTTCAGTTATATGGGTCTTGCTTTAATCTGCTCTTAACCATCCAGTAGTAAAGTATAAAAACGAGGTATAAAAGGTAAAGCCATATAAAAGGCTCAAATCAACAACTTATAACATTGCCAATTCTGCTAATAAACCACTACTATTATGGACTTTTAGACTCTATTGGGTTATTTTGCTCAATTCAAGCATCTGAATAACTATGGAACACCCATCTCACAAAACAAGAAAAGGAGGATATCAATTAAGGACTATTTTGTAGTGAAAAGAAATATATATATAAATTCTGCATATAAAAAATAGGATAGACGTACAGCTACTTTCCCTTAGTTCAATGAGAAGAAAGATTTGTACTAATAGTGTTTAGACAAGATATCATGTCTGCATCTTGTAGTCTGAATAACTACTATGAAGACAACAATAATGTGATGTATTAATTATTGGAACTGTCTTTCTAACCTGTTTTAAAACAGTCTCATTGCTATTTCGTTCTCATTAAAATTAATAAAAGAAAAAGAACTGGAGATGAGGTAGAGAAAAAAGTAAGATAAAGAAACTAAAGAATAAAATTATAATTACCTAAAAGTAACAGAAAAAAACTAGAAAAGGAATATGAAAATTAAAAAATAATAAAACAAGTGCAGGCCCGGCATATGAGTGAGACCACCTGGGCCACCAGATCCTGAATCTATCAAGACAGCAGGCCCATCATAGAACCCTTTATCAGAACTCCCTGCAAACAGGCTAGAGGCAGACCTGCACAGCTGAGTCAGGAGCAGCACATCTTGCCAGAGTGACACAAAGGGTTCACCTGCAAGGCTGCAGCAGGAAGAAGTGGAGCACAGCAGCCAGATCCAAGCCACACCCACCTGGAGGAGTCTGAACTTTGTAGATTCAGACCTAGTGCGAAGGTAATAACTCTATTTAAGCGCTATGCCAAAGCTCAAAAGTCAGTGCTATACAAATGACAAAGAGAAGGAACAAAAAGCAATCTCAGGCCCCAAGTCCACCCAGTACAAATGCACAAGACACTAGAATAGAGGAAATGGGAAATCACATACCTGAAATCTCTGAAATAATAGAGGTGGAAGTAAAGAAACAAATGCAGAAAGATATAGAAGTCAAATCAGAAATAATTTCTGAAGTAAAAAATATAGTGATAGGGACCGGGGAGATGGCTCAGTGGAATAAGCACTTCCCGGGAAAGCACAAGGGCCTGAGTTCAATCCCTGGTTCTGCTGAAAAAAAAAAAAAAAAAAAATTCTCTCTTTACTAAGTTAAAGTCAAAATGGATTAAAGATCTAAACATTAAAACAGAAACACTCAATCTCCTGCAAGAGAAAGTAGGAGGGACTCTTGAAGACATAGGGGTAGGTAAAGAGTTCATGAACAAACATATATTCGCACAGAAAGCACTTGAAAGAATCAACAACTGGGATCAACTCTTCTTAAGGAGCTTCTGCATATCAAAAGAAATTGTCAACAGAGTAAAAAGACAACCCACAAATTTGAAAAAATCCTAACTAATAAGCAATCAGACAGAGGACTACTCTCTAGAATATATAAAGAACTAAGATATAACAGGGCTCTCAAATTTAAAGACTCAATTCACAAATGGGTATCTGAGATGAATACACACTTCTCAGAGGATGAAATTAAAGAAGCCAATAAATATATGAAAATATGCTCCACATCACTAGCCATTCGTGAAATGCAAATAAAAACAACACTGAGATACCATCTCACTCCAGAAAGAATGGCTATCATAAGGAAATCAAACAACAACAAATGTTGGAGAGGTTGTGGGGAAAAGGGAACACTTCTCCACTGCTGGTGGGAATGTAGACTGGTACAACCATTGTGGAGGTCAGTGTGGAGACTCCTCAAAAGAGTAGGACTAGAAATCCCATTCAAGCCAGCTATCCCCCTACTGGGAATTTTCCCAAAGGATCTGGAAAATTGTATTATAGTGATATATGTGTACCTGTTTATAGCAGCACAATGTGTGATAGCAAAATCTTGGAAACAACCAAGATGTCCATCACATGAGGAATGGTTGAAAAAGATGTGGTATTTCTATATAATGGAGTATTACTCAGCTATTAAGAATGATATGTTTGAAGCATTTATACTGAAATGGATGCCATTTGAACATATACTCATAAGTGAAATAAACCAGACACACATGTGTAAATATCATATAGTCTCCCTAGTATAACAAGCGAAAAGCAGAAATACAAAAGGAAACGTACAACAACTAAAATCAATTGAGTCAGATAAGGTAAAGTGAATGGCATATGCTGCAGGATACTAATCACCTTTTCTTCTGGATGGTTAACAACCTACGTTCACAAGTCAGAGTTGGAGAAATAGAAGAGCCACAAGGCCAGCCAACATTTTGGCCCTAGCATTTCAAGGTCAGTGAAGACTCAGGATATAGGAGAACCTGTACTGCAACATCATGAAACTCAGGTGAACTCCAAATTTTCTGAACAAGAAGATTATGGAACCACAGAGGAAAGAGATTGAAGTTCTATAGTGTGCCTTGGGAGAGTCACATGAAGAGAAAACTATCTCTCAACCTCTCACGGAGAGCAAACTGGTCAAGCATTGGCCATGACTCATCCACATGGATGACACAGACAAAGGATCTACAGAATAAGGTACAGGACTACAAGATAAACCCTGAGAGGACTTCAGTGACCACAGAAGAAATATGAAGTACATGTGTTGGTATATAAGTCTTGCTCTATCTAAGTCTTAACCATCCAGCAGAAAAGTATAAAAATGAAGTATACATCACGGGGCCATAATATGAAGCTGAGCTGTAAATGGCTATGGTCGACAACTTCTTTGAATAACTCACTATTGTTGTGGAATGCTGGACTGTGTTGGATTGTGGTGTTGAGTTCAAGCACCTAAGTTAGTTGAATGATAATGGAATGCCCACCTTTGACACATGTAGACAAAGGAAGGGGTATAGAAAGAAAAAATCATGATGTGTGTGTATAGACAGTACAGTTGGGATAGATAACGCTGTGTTCTACATAATCCTATGAGAGGCAAGATCTGCACTAATGTGGTTGGACAGGATATTATGTTGGCTTCTAGTACTATGGTCATGCACTATGAAAATAATTATTGAATTTTTGATATAATTCAGGTATAAAAAATAAGATAAGCAGCTACACTCTTACTGATAAGAGACATCTGCTAAAATATCTGTAAATATAATATCATGTATGCACCTTGTACGATACCAGAACATTATGAAAACAGTTTGCAATGTATTAATTTATCGAATCTGTCTTGTTAAGGTATCTTGAAACTGTCTGATTGATATTTGTACTTCAATAAAATAAAAAATAAAATAAAAAATGTAGTGATAACTATAATCAAAGAAGTACTACGTGCTTCTAAAGAATACACTGATACAAAAATACAGCAGAATATAAAAAGGATGGAACCCCTGAATAAGCAATGTAGGAAAGAAATAGAATGTATGGAACAAATCCAAAGTGATACACCAGAAATTAAAACCTCAATCACAAGCTGACAAATCCGTTTGAGTAAAAGCGAAAATAGAGTCTCTGACCTTAAAGAAACCATTCCAGCTAGTGAAAAAGTAAGCAAAGATCTCTTTTAAAAAATTAGAATGCAGGAAAAAGTAATTCAAAACCTGCAAGATGATGAAAAGATAAACCATGTGAGACCAATAGGTATCAATGAGAAGGAAGGAGTCAATACAAATGATGTAAAGAATATGGGCAGAAGTAATAGCAGAAACTTCTCAAATATGGGACAACAATCTGACATTCAGTCACCAAAGCATACAGAACTCCAAATAACGTCAACCTAATTAAAACCACTCCCAGACATATAATACTCAAGATCCCAGAAATGCAGCACAAGAATAGCTAAAAGACGCTAAAGAAAAGAAACAGATCACATTTAAAGGAAAACCCACCAGAATAATGGCAGATTTCTCTTCACAAACCATCAAGTCAAGAAGAGCATGGAGCAAAGTACTTGAAGTCCTGCAAGAAAACAAATTCCAACGCAGACTGATAAACCCTGCAAAACCCTCTTTCAAGCATAATGGAGAAGCAAAACACTTCCATGACAAAGAACAACTAAGGAATTTCATGATGATAAAGCCAAGCCTACACAGACTACTAAATGATGTTCTAGAGAGGGAGAAAAATGATCACAACCCCATGAACAAGAATGGAAAGAACCCACCAAATAGGGCAAACAAGCACAGGAGAATAAGAGGAATACAATAGTAGTCTTTCAATTATTCTTTTGTGTACAGCAGCAAAATATTTCCAACAGCACATTCTGCAAATGGACTTCTCTTACACCCTGTGGGTCAAGATTCCATATGGGTCTACAAGGTGGATCTCATGGAAATAGCTGTAGCTCAGTCCCACAAGTGGCACCCAGCCACCAGTAAGTGTCATGGTCATTATCTATGTGCATAACACACCAGAACTTTGTGCAATATCCTATCCCCAAACTGTCAGAAGTGATAGTCATTTATTTGTCATTCCAGCATTTATCTTATGTTTTATTCTTAGTACTTTTTTACTATCATGAAAACTTTTTCTTAGTTCAATTGTTTTGAAATATTTAATTTTTAATTAATTGATATTTAATTTTCTGAATATTGCTTAATCTCAATTTTTAAGATTTATATTATATCTTTGAATTACAATGTATCTAAAAGATATTGTATGATATCTTCTCCTAGTATTAGAAACTTTAAAAAGTATATTTTCATTTTCTGTTGACTTTATATTACTTCTTCCCTGTCCT
>PVKA01020958.1:22371-39568 GCA_004027165.1 Ctenomys sociabilis | reverse complement strand
CAATTCCCACCAAAAAAAAAAAAAAAATCTTGTGAAAGAAGAAGATGATGAAGACAAAGAAATAGGTGTTGTAGAGGACACATTCTTCTCTACAACAGGACTCATTCATTTAAAGGACATAAAAGAGGATATCAAATAATGGAAAGATAGCCTTTTGTTCTGGGGTAGAAAGAATCAATATAGTGAAAATGGCCTTACTTCTAAAATTGATATATAGTTTTAATGTAATCCTGATCCAAATACCAACAGCTTATTTCACAGATTTAGGCTTCATGAAGAAAACCTTGACTGCATGGAAAATAATACAAAGAATCAACAACTGGGATCTCATCTTTTTAAAAGCTTTTGCACAACAAAATAATTCACTAACAATAAAAAGACAACTCATACAGTAGGGAAAAAATTATCTAGTTGTCCTCCAGACAAAGCACTAATATCTAGAACAAATAAAGAAAGATTTTTTTAAAAACTCAGACCCACCAAATGAAAGATGCAATCAAAAAATGGAAATCTGAAATGAATAGACATTTTTCAGAAGAAGTATGAACCACAAGTTAATACATGAAAATATATTTGACATCGCTGATCATTCAAGAAATAAAAATTAAAAGAATATTGAGATTCTGTTTCACTGCAAAAATAATGTTATCAACAAATCAAAAAATAACAATTGTTGGCAGGGATGTGAAGAAAAATGAGTATTTCTTCATATTTTGTGGGAATGTATACTGGTGCAACCACTGTGAAAATCAATGTGGAAATTGATCTTTTTTCCAAAAAATAAAAAAACCTAGGGTTTTTGGTATCTTCTTAAATTAATTAAAAGCATCATAGAAGAGTGACATATATGTACCCATTTTTATAGCAGAAAATGTGTAATAGTTGAATCTTCAAAATATCCCAAATGTGCTCTACCAGGAAATGGATCAACAAGATGGTTCTTTTTACATACAACGTTATACTACTAGCCATAAGGAAGGATAAACTCAAGAAATTTCTATCTAAATGGGTGCACCTTGAGACCATACTCTTTTCTTTTATTTACCTTTTTGTTTTTTGTGGAAGTGGGAATTGAACTCAGGGCTGTGTGCTTTCCTGGGAAGCACTTATTCCACTGAACCATCTCCCAACCCCTGGAGACCATACTCTTAAGTGCAATAAATTGAACACCTATATAAGTATTGCATTGTTTCTCTGGGGTGAAAAATGAAAGTGTAAATAAGAATCAAAATGTATAATACATATTGTGAAATAGGAAGTAACTGTTCAAAGAAAAGGGGGAGTTGGGGATGTGGAAGGAAAAAATGAAAAATAAAAGCATTAAATGGAAACAAAGTTTTGTAAATAAGGAGAGGAAAGGGTTGGGGAGATAGCTCAGTAGAACAAGTGCTTACCTGGCAAACGCAAGGGCCTGAGTTCAATCTCCAGCTCTGCAAAAAAAGAAAAAAAAGGCATAAAGAGAGGAAGAGGAGTTGAAGAAAGGAAAAGGGATAAAGAATTAAGATACAACATGGATTCCCTACCATCGACGGGATTGTTATACATGATAGTACCAATAAACAACTAAAAATGTCTTACATATTTAAACATACGTATTGTTATGCTACAGCCTGGAAAATGTGCTTTTTTTCTTTTACTCCAGAGAAATAAAAACAGAAGTCCATTCAAAGATTTCTACTCAACTGTTTATAAAAGTTTATTTATAACAACCCTAAACTGGAAACAATCCAAATTTCTATCAATTGAAAATATTTTTAATTAAACCCAATTTTAAAGATAAAATTTGTCCAGACCTGATTGAAAAAGCCTAAAATCACATGCTTTACTCAGACTTGATAGACATAACTAAATATCCTAACGATCACTGTACACATTTTGAATTTAGAAGGTACCGACCTAAAGCCATTGAATCCTCTCTTTTGAAGGGAAAATCACTGACCTAGCATGGGTTTTCCTCCTCCTCTGCAATTATTTTACACACAACACAATGCTAACAATCTTAAATTAATAACTCCCAAACAAATGCAACTTCCATTTAGGTTTCATAGTAAGAGTTCTTGTGTCTCTCTCGTATGATTTGATAAGAAAGAATAGTCCCAGGTTTTCAAGAACATCCAGGCTTTTTTTTTTTTTTTTTTTTTGCAAGGTTAGAGTTACAAAATATCTGTCAAAACAGTTTCCTTGTTAACATGACACAGTGTAGCAGCATTTTCTGAATCATCTTGATAGGAAGCCAAGGAGAAGGAAACCTAAGAATCAATTAAGAAGTGGGATACCGTAGAGAGGTATGGTGGTGTGTGCCTGTAATTTCTGCACTTTAGAGACAGATCCAGGAGGATCTCAAATTTCAGCCCAGTCCAGGAGTTTTAGATGTAGGACCTCAATTTTAAAAAAGAGGTATGAAAAGTGAAGCCATATTAATATGCTGAGCTGTAAAGGGCTCAAGTCAACAACTTCTGACATTGCCAGACCTACGGATAACCCACTACCATTATGGACTACTGTACTATATTCAATTATTTTGCTGAATTTATGCACCTACAATATTTAAATGGCAATGGAATATCTATGTCTGACAAAACTAAACAAAAAATGGGGATTCAAAAGAAGGACCATTTTGCATCTGTATATATAAAATAGGTTAGATATACAGCTACTTTATCTTAATTGAAGGAGACAAAAGATTTGTACTAATAGTGTTTGGACAGGATATCATGGCTGCATCTTGTACTGTGAATAACCACTATGAAGACAATAATATGCAATGTATTAATTATTGAAATTGTCCTATTAGTTGGTTTTGAAACTGTCTCATTGCTATTTGGTTCTCCACAAAATTAATATAATAATCCAAAATAAAGAAAAAAAGCTGGAGGTATAGCTCAGTGCAATATCCCTGGGTTCAATACTTAGTTAAAAATACTGAGGTTTCCTCTGATGTGTACGAGTGTTAATCTCCAGTATCTGCAATGGGACATCTCTGTCTCCATATAATGTTCTTAATACCAAGTTATCACGTGAGGAACATATTTCATCTTTAGCTGATCCAATGACATAGACATAATAGCAACATCACAGGGAAAATAGCAGAGTAGTTGCTAGAGTTTTTGTATAGGATGTAACTAGAGATTCCCTCATCCTAGAAGAGCCAACTAGCTTTCCAGACAGAGTAAAATGTAGGGAGGGCTGATGCTAAATTATGATGGGGAAAGGGAAACCAGGCTCGTAAATACACTTTCATATTTATTTTCAGTTTCATCCTGTACATACAGTTGTGCAAAATTGAGTTAGTATCATAACAAATTTTGAGATATCCAGAACACACACATTTTTCCTGAAATAGATATTTTGGGACTGATCATATAAGGATGAAAACCACCGATACATGAAAAACTCACTACACATTTTAATTTTATCATTTGCATTAAACTACTCCAATAGAATCATGGATAATTCAAACCACTGAATAATATTTTTCAGTATATTCAGTAAAAGTTCTATCATTTTGTATTTATTTGTTTAGAGGAAAAGGATGTACATATTTTTTCTTGTAATGGTAGTGTCCAAGAAGGAAGAAAACACATTTCTTGGAAAATCAATAAACTTGGACATTTTCTTTTCAACAGCTAAGAATATGGTCCACATCCTCTCTAAAATGCAATAACAATCAGGACTAAGGCATTATTTGGGTACTTAGGCCCAACCGTTTTTCTAACTAGCAACATATGAGCATAGCTCTTTGCTTTGTGCCTTTCACTCGTCTGACCACAAACCAATGTAGTCTGACTGTGGAGAGTCCTTTGCACTCCATGTAGTCTTTCAAACATTTCTCTGAAGAAGTGAAAGCCCCTGCAACTGAAGTCATCATAGCATAACCTCACCCCAAACGATGAGTAGTTCCTAGTAGTTTGCACATGATGGGTTTCTGTGTGTTCCAGCCCATGCCTCAGTTATTCAGTGTCCTTCAGATAGAAGATATTCAGAAATGCACTCAAATGTCCCTCGTACTTTTATTGAAGAAGAGTTTATAAAGATGGCTTATTTTGCCTACTTCCACAGTTGTTTCCCAAATTTTATCACAGGCCTCCGCAGAGTATGTATCTTTTCCTGTCAAGCAAAATTCTAATTTGTGCTTTTTCCTTAGCACCATAAGCATTCAAAATTTCTAGTTAAGACTCTGAAGGCTATGAAAAGATTGCCTGGAGAATATGTGTTCATGTATTTTTTATTGTAATAAAATACTAAAAATGTACTTTTTAATCATTTTAGGTACAGAATGTATTGACTTTGAAATAATTAATATTATTGTGTAACAATCACCACCATTCTTTCTACATCTCTTTTCATTTCTCAAAACTAGGACTATGTCTTTCCTTTCTTTCCTTGCTAACTAACAATCATTGTCTTTTGGGTTTCTAGAATTTTAAGTACTCATAGTACCTTGTATAAATACAGTATTTGTCCTTTTGTGACTGGCTTATTTCATTTAGCATAATGTCTTCAAAGTTTATTCATATTATAAAGAATGTTAGAATTTCCTTCATTTTTAAGATAATAATATCTCATTGTATTACGAACATATGCTGCATTTTTCTTGCCTATTCAATCATTCACACTGGGGTTGCATACACCTTTTAGCTGTTGTAAGGAGTACTGTTATTACTCTTATGAACATGGGTGTGCATATATCTTATTGAGATTCTACTTTAAATCATGTTGAATATAACTTGCATGTGGAATTTCTGAATTATATACTTCTATTATTTTTAAATTTAGGAGCTATTCACTGTTTTCCATAACAGTTGTACCATTCTTCATTTTCACCAACCATGTACAAGGGTTATGAATTTAAACATGCTTACCAAAGCTTATTTTCTATATTTTTTGATAGTAGCCATTCTAATGGGTCTGAGTTGGTGCCTAACAATCATTTTCATGTACATTATACAAATAATTAGGAATCTTTTCAAGTGTTTATTACCTAATTGAAAAATGTTTATTCAAGTGGTTTGCCCATGTCTAAATCAGGTTATTCATTTTCTTCTTGAATTATGGAATTTCTTTTTATATCTTGGATATTACCCCCTTATAAATACATGACATGACAAGCAATGGCCGTGACTCATCCACATGGCCGACACTGACAAAAGATCTACGAAGTGCAGCACAGGGTTACAGGATAAACCCTGAGGGGACTTGACTGACCTTATCAGATACAAAAGTTACATTTCTTGTTATATAGGTCTTGCTTTAGCTTGGTCTTAACCATCCAGCAGAAAAGTATTAAAGCTAGGTACATAAAGTAAAGCTATATTAATGTGCTGAGTTCTGAAAGGCTCTAGGCAACAACTTCTGTGGATAACCCATTACTATTGTGGACTGCTGGACTGTGTTGGAGTGTTTTGCTGAATTCAAGCACCTATATCAACTGAATGCCAATAGAATACCCATCCCTGACAGGACTAAACCAAAAAAGGGGATAGAAAGGAAGGACCATTCTGTATTTGTATATTCAGAATAGTTAGAATGAATATGCAGTTACTTTTGCATAATTTTATAAGAAGAAAGATTTGTACCAAAAGTGTTTGGACAGGATATCCTGTCTGCTTCTTCTACTATGGATAACGACTAGAAAGATAACAACTTAAAACATATTAATTATTGAAACTGTCCTATAAATAAGCTTTAAGAAAAGATAGGTATACAACTACATTCTCTTAATTCAATGAATAGAGGAATCTGCTCTAATAGTGTTTGTAAATAGAATATCATTTCTGTACCTTGTACAACAAATAACCACTAAGAAAACAATATGTAATCTATTAATTATTGAATCTGTCCTGCTAATTTGATTTGAAATTATATGACATGAAAATATTTTCACACCTTCTATGGGTGACTTTTTCACTCTGTTGATGTCTTTTGATGCAAAAAATTTTTAAATTTCCATGAGGTCTAATTTGCATATTTTATTTTGTTGCCCCTACTATTGGTGCTATAGCCAAGAAATAATTTCCAAACCCAGAGATTTCCCAGGTTTTCATCTAAAACCATCATAGTTACAAGTCTTACATCATATTGTCTCCCTATTGTTAGAATCAGAAACGGTAAATAAAATCCGAGAGGTAGGATGTATACTGCAGCAGGGAGCACAGCTGGTCAAAGGGAAGGAACAACAGGGATGAGGGAAAGGACAAAGAAAGAATGAAGGTAAAAGAAATATACATGATACACAGAATACCATGAATATTTGTACTGCTGATTTCTGCTGATCTACTGAAAGGAACAGTTAATACTTAATGTTTTTCTTTCCCCTTTTCAATTTTAATAACTGTTCTACCAATTTTGCAAGCTTATATCTAGTAATCTGAGCAACTAATTTGAAGATGACTATGCAATACAATAACTATTATTATATTATTGTAATTTTATGTAGTGAAACTGCACACTTTCTAATTTATGTACTATTTTTATTCCCTTTTAAAAATAAATAAAATAAAATATTTTTAAAAGTCTCATTTTTAGATCATAATCTACTTTGAGTTAAATTCTGTGTGTGTTATTCAAGAGTCCGACATCATTCATTTCATGCAAATACCAAATTTTCTAGCACAATTTGGTGAAAAGACTATCATTTCTCCCTCGAATGGTGTTCACGTTTTCATTAAATTAATTTGAGTATAAGTGGTTTGTGTTTTGTTTTGATTTTGTCTTTCTCTTCTATTCCACTGGTATAATCACTGTGTTTATGTTATGTCACACTGCTTTATTAGAGTTTTGTTATAAGTTTTGAAATCAAGGACTATGAGTCAAATTTTTCTTTCTAATGATTTGTTTGCCCATATATTTACCCTTCAGATTGCATATTAATTTGATAATGGATTTTTCTGCCTCTGCAAAATATTTGAAAGTTTGGTAAGCATCATTAAAATTATACAAGACTTCAAGTAATATTGGATTATTTTATTTATTGAGAAACAAATAACAATAACACAGTTTCAAATGCTGATTAACAGGACAGTTTCAATAGTTAATAACTTGTACATTGTTACTTTCTTAGTGGTTATCCATATTACAAGATACAGACAGGATATCCTGTCTAAACACTATTAGAACAAATCTTCTCATTGATTTAAGCGAAAGTAGGTGTATATCTATCCTAACTATACTGTATATACAGATACAGACTGGACCTTCATTGTATTCCCTGTTTTATCTAGTCTTGTGCCATATGGGTATTCCACTGGCATCTAAATTACTATGGGTGCATGAATTCAGCAAAAAATCCAGCACAGTCCAGCAGTCCACAATAGTAATGGGTTATCCACACAAGTTCTTGACTTGAGCCTTTCACACCTCAGCATATTAATATGGATTTACTTTATATACCTCATTTTTATACACTTTTTCTGGATGGTTAAGAACAAAATAAAGTGAGACCCATATAACAAGAAATGTATCTTTTGTATCTGATAAGGTCAGACAAGTCCCCTCAGGATTTATCCTGTAACCCTGTACTGCAGTTTGCAGATCTTTTGTCAGTGTCAGCCATGTGGATGAGTCAAAGCCATTGCTTGACCAATTTGCTCTCTGCAAAAGCCTAAGAGAATGTTTTCTCTCCATATGACCCTACTTAGGCACATGCTACATCCTCAATCATGTTGCTCTGTGGTCTCACAATCTCCTTGATCTGAAAATTTGGGACACAACTAAGTTACATGATTCTACAGTACAGGTTCTCCTATGTCCTGAGAAAGGGTAAATAAAATCTGGTCTTGAAAGGCTAGGGTCAAAATGCTAGCTGTCCTTGCAGCCCTTCTCTAATTTTTGGTCTGCAAACTTAGGTTGCTAACCTTCCAGGAGAATAGCTTATTATTACCCTACACATATGCACTTGGGTGTAACTTCATTATTTGTCTGAATAACAAACATCTTAGGCATATATGGAACAGATATTTCCCATCAAGTATTGATATGTTAAACTCTTAAGTCCCTACAGAATACGGAGATAAAAATTTTAAAAATAAAAAAATATTTAAATAATTTGAAAAAAGAATTACATATTCTTACACAGAAATTTAGACATCTAGCATGTAGGACAGTCCTGTGACTTTTTTTCTATCTTTTTTTTTTTTCATTTATTACCTACCTTAATAAAAACAGCAAACAAACTTTTGAGAGACATTATGGTAATAATTGGTATGTCATGAAAAGAGGATATATTTAGAAGACCAGAATGGCAGGCAATCCAAGTGAGACCCTTCTATTATGTATTGCTATCTTTAGTGCAGTTCCTTGGCTCACAGATATCAGCATGTCAGGGTGAGAATCTTACCAATTAACCACTAGTTTGAAAAACCTGATAATGTTCTTCAGGATCATTGCCTCACCAATCTTGTGCATGTAAGTCTATGGCTTTGCCACTGTCCTGTTTCCTAGGTTTTGGCCTTGCCCTCTCCTATTTGTTCAATCCTCAAGTTCCTGCTTTCCTTTTAATTGTGTTATACTTTTCTGTTTGTATTTCTTCTTTGGAGTTCTTATGCTAGGGACACTGTGATATTTACACATGTGAGTCCAGTTTATTTCACTTATGAGTATATCTCAAAGTGTCATCAATTTAAATATAAATACTTCAAGTTAATCATTCTTTATAGCTGAGTAATACTCCATTGTATAAAAATACCACATCTTTTTCAACCATGTGACAGGCATCTTGGATTTTTCCAAGATTTGGCTATCACAAATTGTGCTGCTGTAAACATAGGTACACATATATCACTTGTTATGACATTTTCAGTTCCTCTGGGAAAATTCCCAGTAGGGGGATAACTGGATTCTATGGGATTTCTAGTCCTACTTTTTTAATGAGTCTCCACACTGATTTCCATAACAATTGTACAAGTCTACATTCCCATGAGCAGTGGAGAAGGGTTCCCTTTTCTAGACACCCTCTTCAACATTTTTTGTTGGTTAATTTCTTTATGATAGTCATTCTTTCTGGGGTGAGATGGTATCTCAGTGTCGTTTTAATCTGCATTTCATTGAAGGCTATTGATGTGCAGCATTTTTTTCATACATTTATTTGCTTCCTTAATCTCATCCTCTGAGAAGTGTGTGCTCATTTTGGATGCCCATTTCCGGTTGGATCTTTAAATTTGAGGGCCCTAATCTTTTTTAGTTCTTTATAAATTCTAGAGAGCCAACATTTGTTTGATCTCTTCTTTCTTTTTTTTTTAATCAATGTCTTCTTTAGAGGTAGCTATCAATTCTTTTACTGCAGATATTTTTTCCAAATTGGATTTCCTCTATATATTTATGGAATTGATTTTCTACTTCAGATGTTATGATTTCAAAAATTCTTTTTTATATCAGAAATTATTTCTGCTTTGAGTTCCTCCTTTCTGCTGTTGTTTCTTTGCTCGCGATGCTGTTAATTCATATGTTTCAGCTGGAATAGTGTTCTCTGCACTTGTTCTTGGTGGGCACTGGGCTTCCTCCATACATTTCTGGATTTGATTCATTACTTCAGATGCTATGTATTGAAAAAGTTCTTTTTTTTATTTCAGGTGTTAATTCTGGTCTGAGTTCCTCTATACTTGCTGTTGTTTCTTTGCTTCCGCCTCTGTTAATTCATTCATTTCAGCTGAGCTAGTGTCCTGTGCACTTATGGGCGGACTTGAGGCCTGAGATTGCCTTTTGCTCCTTGTGTTTGTCATTTTGTATGGCACTGACCTTTGACCTTTGGTGTAGAGCTTTGGTGCAGTTATGAACTTAGCACGTTATGAGATTCGGGTGCCAGTCTATTAAGTTTGAGATCATCCAGTTATGTCTGGCCTGGATCTAGCTGTTGTGTTCAGTTCCTTTTTGCTGCAGCCCTTCTGGTACAACTGTGAGCCTTTGGTTCCACTCTGTTGGGTCCTTGGTCCAGGGAGCCCTTAGGAGCGCAGAAACTCTCCCACACACTCACCAGGCTGGGAGAGGGTGTTTCAGGTAGTGGGAGTTCAGAAAATTTCTCACTTGTTATGCAGACTCAGGGCTCTGGGGAGTTGCCAGGCAAGTCAGTCTGGGGTGTCTTGAAACAGGTATTTTCCATCAATCATTGATACGCTAAACTTTATATCTGGGGTGCTACCTGCTTGGGCCCCATTCCTGTCTCTCTTTCAGACAGGAGCTTTCTTCTCTCGGTAAATACATTGTGCTAAAAAAAAAATCCTTTGTCTGTACAGAATGTGAAAAAAATAGAAGATAGTAAATAAAAAAGAAATAAACAGTTACAAATTTTTCCACAGAAATTTAGAAATCTAACCATATACAGCATTGTAGAAGAACAGTCCTGTGAGATTTTTTTCTCTTAGCTTGTTTTCATTTATTACCTTTTTTATAAAATAAATTTTACTTGAGAGAGAGTATAGCAGTAATTGCCATGAAGCAGTACACTTTCAAAAGATCCAAATGACAGGGATGCCAACAATGGCCCTAATATTACACCTTGCTAACTTCAGTGCAATTTCTTAGTTCACAGGTATAAGCATATATAGTTAGTCAGGCTGAGAATCCTACCAATTAATTACTAGTTTCAAAAACCTGATGGATATTCTCAGGAACATTGCCTTCACCATCTTGTGTGTATAAATGTATGGTTTTGCCCCTGCCACGTTTACTACCTTTTATCCTTTCCCTCTCTTCACTGTTTAATTCTTAAATTCTCACTTTCAATTGTGTTATACCTTTCAATTTTTATTTCTTCTTTTGAGTTCTTACACTAGAGAGACTATATGATATTTACACATGTGGATCTGGTTTATTTCACTCATAAGTATATCTTCAAGTGGCATTTACTGAGGCTTTGACTTTATCATCCTTTATAGCTGTGTATACTCCATTGTATAAAGATACCACATGCTTCCCTGGCTGGCAAGCGCAAGGGCCTGAGTTCAATCCCCGGTTCTGCCAAAAAAAAACAAAACAAGATACCACATCTTTTTCAACCATTCTGCAGATGACAGGCATCTTGGTTTTTCCCAAGATTTAGCTATCACTAATTGTGCTACTATAAACATAGATGAACATATATCCCTATGATGTGCTGCTTTTAGCTCTTCTGGGAAAATTCCTAGTAGGGGCATATCTGCTTTGAATGGGGATTTCCAGTCCTAGCTTTTTAACGAGAACACTGATTTCCATAATGACTGTACCAGTCTGCATTCCCACTAGCAATGGAGAAGTGTTCCTTTTTTCCCCACAGCCCTTCCAACATTTGTTGTTGGTTGATTTCTTTATGATAGACATTCTTTCTGGGGTGAGATGGTATCTCAGTGTTGTTTTAATTTAAATTTCATGGGTAGCTAGTGAGTGGAGCATTTTTTCATGTATTTATTAGCTTCTACATTCTGTTTTCCTAATTTATCGCTATAAATTTCCCTCTTAAGATAGCTTTCATTGCATCACACAGGTTCTGCTAAGTTTTATCTTCATTTTCAATAGATTCTAAGTATTCTTTAATTTCTTTTTTAATTTCATCTGTGACTCATTGATTATTCAGGAGGATTATTCAGTTTCCATGTATTTAGTTTTTGCTGTTTCTTTTGTCAATAATTTTCAGATTCATTGCACTATGGTCAGATAATGGAATAATTTTGATTCCTTTGCATTTACCTAAGCATGTTCTATCTGCTAGCATATGACTTATATTGGAGAACGTCCCATCTGCATCTGTTAAAAATATGTATTCTATGCTTTTGGGTGGAACACTCAGTAAAGGTCTACTAAGTCTATTTCTTCAAAAGTTTGATTTAGTTCTGTCATTTGTTTGTTTGCTTATCTTTTGCATGATTAATCTCTTTGCATCAGTGGGGTGCTCACTAGATTTTTCATGACTGCTAAAACTTATATAATTGGGTGCTCCTACATTGGGTGTATACATATTTATAATTGTTAACTCTTCCTCTTGCAGCTTTCCTCTAACAAATATGTAGTAACCTTCTTTGTCTCTTTTAATCATATTTGGTTTGAAGTTGACATTGTTAGCAACCAAAATAGTTACCTCTACTGTCTTCTTGGTACCTGTCACATGAAATACTGTTTTTTATCCTTTGACATTCAGCCTATTAATTTTTGTTTGGGTTAAATGTGTTTCTTGTATGCAGAATATTGTGAATTTTGTTTTTTATGCACTTTGCCCATCTCCTTCTTTTGATCTGTGAATTGAAGACATTTATTTTGATAGTGATAACTAATATGCATTGGCTTGTCTTTCTGATGTTGTTTTCCTACTGTAGAGTCTTTACTTTTCCCCTTTGCTTAACTGCTTGCTCTAATTGGTTACTCTCTTTTTTTGTTGTTGAAGTTGTGGTCATCTTTGTCTCTTTCTAAAGTACCTGTAGTACTCTTTGTAGGGTTGCTTTTGTTGTCATGAATTTCTTCAGCTTTTCTTTGTCATGAAAGTATCTAATCTCCCCATTAAATCTCCATCTGGGTTGAAAGTTGTTTTCTTTCCAGACCTCGAATATCTCACTCCAAGCTCTTCTTGATTTGTTGGACTATGTTAAGAAATTTGCTGTGATTCTGATAGTCTTTCCAGTATAGGTGATCTAGTTTTTTCTCTATCAATTTTTAATAATCTGTTCATTTGCTCAATTTCTGGAATCTTGATTATTATGTGTCTGTGTAAAGATTTATTGTGACTACGGCTTAGCTGGAGTTCTATAATTTAAGTTATCTCTATATAAGTTTCTTTTCCCATGCTTGGGAAATTTTCAGCTACTACTTGTGCAAACACTTTTTATGTCTTTCATACATCTTTGTAGCTATTTCATTGATATCTATTAGTCTTATATCATTTTTCTTTGCATTGTCCTGCAGCTGATATATTGTTATCTCCTGGTGGTTATTATTTTTAAGAGATGTTTCTTTTCATTTTCACTAACTGCAATGCTATCTTGAAGGTCTGAAATTCTATTTTATGTTTTATTCAAGAGGTTTCGGCAGCTTTCAATGGAAATCTTAATGTCCTGGACATCTGTTTGAATGCTTCATGCATTCTCATTATTTCCTGTATTGTTAATTCAATGTTTCCATCATTTTTTTATTTCCTTCTTTTTTTAAATCTCTGTTTTCCTTAGATGTACCAAGCAATTCTTTAATGATCATTTTCATTTCCCTTTTTGTGAGATTATTTCTGATCTATGTTCCTCTATAGCCTGATGCTATTGTTTGTTTAATTCAGTTGCTATCATATCAAACATTTCAGGTGTGTGACTTCCAACTTCTTCTGTGACCTTGTCTCTGTGACTTATTTTTAATGGGTCATAGGGCTGAGATTGCCTTTTGTTCCTTCCTTTTGTCATTTTTTGCATGATGGCAGTTGGGTGGGGTGCAGGTCAGCAAGGCTCTCCAGAGTGTGGAAAAGCAGGGCAGACTCATGAAAGATTCTGCTGTGTATGGACTGATATGTTTTCTACTTCATTAAGGAGATGAGCAAAAGCTGCAGTTCACAAAGGATGTGATAATGTGTGCCTTCTGAACATATGCAAGGCTCTCTCAATGGTGGATTTTTTCAGGGTAGTGCTCTGCAATGCTACTGTAGATTGCTGCAGTAGTCAGGACTCCCTAGTGGTCTTAAGGTTGAGAAAGGCTGGCCAACTGAGAAAATTCTGATGGGAAGGCCGGGGGCAGGGGGTTGGGCTAGGGCTGCTGAGTTTCCCCAACAATCCTCAGGGAAAGGGGTGGTGCCAAGATTCAGCAAACTCTGGCAGGAAGTCTCTGTTCTACTTCTTAATATGTTCTTGTATTTGATTTGCTAGTAATTTTCGACAATTTTTGCATCATTCATCATAAAATACATTGGTCTCTGATTTATTTTCATGTTTTTGTCTAGCTTTTGGTTTGGGGATAAAACTGGCTAAATGAGATAAACTGGATTCTACTTTCATCTTTCTTTCTTTTTTTTTTTTTTTTTTTTTTTTTTTTTTTTTTTTTTTTTTTTTTTTTTTTTTTTTTTTTTTTTTTTTTTTTTTTTTTTTTTTTTTGTCTTTTTGAGACAGGGTCTCACTATGCAGTTCAGGCTGGCCTTAAGCTCTTTGTAGCTCAGGCTGGTCTCGAACTCACAGCAATCCTCCTGCCTCAGCCTCCCAAGTGCTGGGATTATAGGCCTGCGCCACCATGCCCAGCTGAATTCTACTTTTAAAGATTATGGAAAATGAGAAAAGAATTGGTATTCTTTAAATGTGTGGTAAGATTTATTAGTGAAACCTTCAGGACCAGGGTCTTACCTTGTTGGAAAGTTCTTGATTAGTGACTAAATCTCCTTTTTATTATACCTTACTCAGATTTTTCCATTCCTTTCTAATTTATTCTTGGTAGGTATTGTGTTTCTAGGAATTTCTCTTTTTCCCCTAGGTTAACAAATGTATCAGTGTAAGATTATTAATAATGTTCTTTTATAATCCTTTTTATTTCTCTATAATTGACAGCAGTGTCCCCATTTTGACTTCTGGTTTTAGTCACTTGGATTCTGTTATTCTATTCTAAATATCTAAACATTAATTAACTTTGTTTATTTCTTAAAATAACCAAGTTTTGGTGTCAGTTATTTCCTATATTGTTTTTTCTGTTGTCTATTTTGTTTACATGTTTCCTAATCTGTTATATTTTCTGCCTTCTGCTAGTTTTGCGTTTAGTTTGCATTTTTAGTTCTTTATATTGAAAGTAACGTTATTGATTTGAGATTTTTCTTAAAGATCTTTCTTTAATGCAAGCATTTATACCTATAAAGTTGTCCTTGATGTTTCCAATAGCTATGGTAAACTGTATCTTCATTTTTGTCAGTCCTTAAGTATTTTCTAATTCCTTTGTGATTACTATACATCTGTGATATATTGAATAAATAATAGTACAGTCCTGTCCCTTACTTAATTGTTCTGTTCATTAACAGTATGTTACTTAGTTTCAATAAACTCATGGAATCTGTTATTGGTTTCTAACTTCATCCCATTCTGCATAAAGAAGTTTTTTTGTACTGCATCTTTACTTTTAAATCTATTGAGACTTAATTTCTGGTATAATAGATGTTTTATTCTGGAAAATGATCATGAAAAGAATATGTATTGTGTTGGTGTTTATAAAATGTTCTGCTTATGTCTGTTTGATCTAAGTTGGTTTGATGTGTTGCTCAAGTCCTCTAGTTCTTTACTTATCTTCCATTATTTGTTCTATTTATTATACAGTGAGATATTTAAATATCTACTTAATATTGTAATCCATTATCTTTTGAACTATTTATTTTTATAAGGCAAGACCTCTCATTTTAATCTTTCCTATTTGTGTTATAGCTGTTTTTGTCCTTCTTTCATGCATTATCTTTTGTGTTTCATATTATCTTTTATATTTTTAAATTTCTTTCTCATAGCCAGGCACAGTAATGAACACCTGTAATCCCAGCACTCCACAGGCTGAAAGAAGATGATCAAGAGTTTGAGGCTAGATATCAAGTTGAAAGTAGCCTGGAACAGATAGCAAGATTCTGTCTCCTAAGCTAAAACTTTTCTTTTTTATATAATCAGCAGTTATTTTCTTTATGATCATTGTGGATACTACTTTAACATCATAAAGTTACAATGCTTTAATTTGAACTTACATGAGCTTAAGCAAGTATAAATACTATTCCTTGATGCCTGCATCCACATACCTTGCAAGTGTGAAAAGTACCTTTTCATGTCTCAAAATTGCTTCTTTCACATTGTGTTAAAAAATATACATTTAGAATTTGTATTGCATTACTTTCTTGATATATATAGAAAAAAGTGTGGATTTACAAAACAGGGTTCCTATTCAATGACTCATTAATTATAAATTAATGTATTTGAATTTTTTCTAAAATAGCAGCTGTTGTGGTTACTTTCCACATAATTTGATTAAGTCTTGCACCTTCACTTATCCTAAATACTCCCTCAGCCTTCTCTGGTCGTGTGTATTGAAAAATTTAAAGCCACATCCTCAACTCTCCTAATATCCCTTGCAAATATTATTTTACTCCTTAACACTTGTCATTTAATATGTAGTTTACTTTTTTAAAGTATGCTTGCTGCTTATCTGCAGTATTTGACTATCAACAGAGGGAAGGCTCTTTTGCTTGTTCACATCTGTATCTTTGTTTCCTGAAATAGTATTAGGGACATGATATTTGTTCAATACATAATTAAATAAATAAGAAAATGAGACATGTTTGAGTTATTACAGATTTTCATCTTGTATACTTTTCCTTTGAAGAATGAATTCTATAGCTCCTTGACTATTCATCGTATTTCATGATGCTGGAACAATAGATTAGAATGTGAACCAACCAAATCTCTTTCTTCACTGACAATATTGCTTACTGGGCAAACAAAAATAGTGACCATTAAAAAAGAGGGGAAAGTACCTACCTAAGACTCAAGAGTAGAGGAATACTTAGTATGAGTTAAACTTTGATGGAAGAATATTATATCATTCCAAGCAAAAGTAGATGCAAATTAAAACATGTGCAACTCAGAGGACACATACCTGGGATCACCCATCCTGTTTATCTCTCTGGCATACCTTTATATTTTTGCACTGGGTGCTGCCCAATACATTTATTGCTGATAAAAGACAATGAAACAGTTGAAATTTTGTCCTTTAAAAGTATCTTCTGCTATGATTTAATCAGCTGACGCAAGGCAAACATGAAAACTGGTCAGTGCCAACCTTGATCTCGTCCTATAATCTGATCAAAAACACTCCCTAAGCTTGTGATCTCATGCACACCTATTAATGTGTTCCTACACACATGCACAAACAGGGGTCTTGAGAAAATATACTCATTTCTCTGAACAATTTAACAAATAAAAGAGTGGCAGCTAGATCTTCCACAAACATGGGAAGTATGATTTTAAAATGACTTCATGAAGAGCTTTACCAAGCTCTTTTTCCAATGTGAAAAACTTTACAGAACTAAAAAGTTATCACAGTGCTTTAAACTTCTAACAGGGAAAAAAAGAATATGTGATTTCAATATTCTAATCAGATTTCATCAGCTCAGCCCATTCTGCAAATATCTAGAGGGGAGATAAGCAGTATGGGAAAATAGAATGCCTCTAATTTTGTCTTTTTCATTGTGAGGACTTTTTTTTTTTTTTTTTTTTTTTTTTTTTTTTTTTTTTTTTTTTTTTTTTTTTTTTTT
>PVKA01020958.1:0-22271 GCA_004027165.1 Ctenomys sociabilis | reverse complement strand
GAACTCACAACAATCCTCCTGCCTCAGCCTCCCTAGTGCTGGGATTACAGGCATGCGCCACCACGCCCGGCACGTGAGGACTTTTTAAGTTCTCTGCAATGGGTCACTCAGTGTGGTAATAGACAGAATAAAGCTTTGAAGTTCACAGTGTTTTTTAATTAAAACATCTTCCAATGTTTTTCTTCCAAGAAAAACAAACTTGTCATTGGTACAAGATTGAGTCAGCTAAGGTTCTTTCTAAGGTATATGTGAGTGGAACTAAAATGAAAGAAATTATCCACTGTTTTTAAAGTAATGGAGCAATTAATACTGGCCAAAAATAACCAACTCCAAATTAAACCATTTCTGGCAAAATGTCTGTGTTCTAAGAGAATCCACAAAGTCACAGAAAGCATTTTGGAAGCCTATTGTATGTTTCCAGAGGAGTTGTGGGAGAAATTAACCAAGATTGATTCAATTCCCTGAGTTCTTTCAATAAAAAGAGCAGGGTATGGTCCAAAATCAGCTTTGTGGGGCTGAACACAGATGAGTCCAAGTGCGAATAATGCTCATGATAATTGGATCCAGTATATCTTAACAATATAAATTCTTCTGAGGTTTTGTTTCATTGTCTTCTGTGTGTGTGTGTGTGTGTGTGTGTGTGTGTGTGTGTGTGTAGAACATGCCACAGAGCTTCTGCCTCCTGGTTAATTTTGTTTAACATTAGGCTAAAGCATCTGATAACTTACATGAAGAGGTAAAGCTGGTGCTATGGATGTCTACCCTGAGCTCATGACTTACCTACCATGCAGTGTGAACTTTTTAGCATCTAGTGAAGCAATTGGATAAGGGCAGAGTTTGGATTATTTCTGAATGCTCAAACTAGTACTAAAATGTGATAGCTGAGGCTAAACCAATTTAAATAACAGTTTCACCTGAAGCCTCTTTAGACAACAGTCAACCAAATACACGTCTTTGCATCCAGCATTGACTCAGTCTTGTTTATCCACAGCAGTATGACAGTGAATGAGATTTTGCTAAGATTTAATATAGGGAGAGGGGGAGAAAAACATATTCTTTTCTATTCTCAGTGTAATCCAAGGCCAAACAGGCCTTATTCTCCATGCAACTGCCTTATCAACACATAGAGTCCAAGAATGAAGCAACTACTTGGGGTACAGAACTGCAAGATAGTGGTAATCACATTTTAGCAGCCTCCGCTGTGTCTTTGGATAGAGCCACATCTGAAATGAGTTCTACACAAATTCTTCTTTGAGGAAAGTTAATAAATCCACCCCTTACCATCTACCACCCTAGTTAATTGTTATTTTTTTTTCTCTTAAACCACAATTAATTAGGTTTTCCATCTTTGCACAAGAAGTTGATACAGATGGTGAGTGACTAAATCTACCAGATCCATTCCAAAAGTACCACTTCAAATATTCCGGGTTAAAATTACATTATTAAATATGCGTGGTATGTTTCACAAGCAAAACTGAAATCTGAAATAAGGGTATAATAAAAATTGGTTAAATTTGAAGATAAATTTCTATAAGTTTCAACCATTGAGATTACTTTTTTAGATGAGTAGATGGAGGGATGAATAGATGGATAGATGCATGGAAAGACAGATGGACAAACAGGAAGACAAAGAGACTTGCTTGGAGGTCTTGGGTGATGCTGATGGTTATATGAAGTGTGAACTTTTCCCTCTTGCACAATTTATGAAGTATTGTCTTGAATCCATTGGAATTAGGAGTATTGCAATGCCTTCAGTTCTATGATTACTTAATCATTTTTTCTTTTTAAGATTAATGCTGTAATATTATAATATCTTAATAAAAGGTACTAAGTTTTCCTTTGGCTGATATTGCTTCTAATGCAATAAAATTCAAAATTACATTAAGTGAAAATCTTTAGTGGGTGTGACTTTTCAGAGATGGTGTTGAAATCTGATTCATGATGAAAATGGGGTGCGGTTAAAAGGGGCAAAGACGGAAAATTCACTTTTGGCAACTTATTAGAGATGTGGGGGTCAAACTGCTGCAACACTCAGAAACATCTGTCACCAGAAGAGAAACATAAAAATTTTAAGAGCAACTTTACCCTTGGCCAAGCACTGTGTTAAGTGATTTAAGCTTGATCTCATTCAATTCTAAAAATTACATTGATTTCATATTGTTATGAACATGCTACAGATAATGAATTTTAAGTTGGGAGGTTAAAGTTTTCCTCAGTTTCAAGAAAATCAGGTGGAAGCTAGGTTTGAATCCATGTCTTTTAAATTTCTAACCTTATGCCCTTGTCAACTAATATCAGTTGATTCTACCTCTATTCTAGATCAAATTTTATCAACATTTCCCTGTTTCCTTTCAGGAAAGTGTTCCAATGATTCTCATATCAAATCCCCTTTTGTTAAAAATCAACATGCACTAAATATTGAAAACCATAATAGTGCCTTATCTATCCTGAAAGTTTCCTTCTCTGGGTTCAAACTTTTGATCCTCTTGCCTCAGCCTCCTAGAGGGCTGGGATTACAGGTGTGACACCACACACAGCTTGTCATTTAACTTTTTTAATTTTGGTACAGAATCTTGCCCATGACTCAGATTCATAGTGATCCTTCTGTCTTACCCTCCCCAGCACTAGCATTATAGGCATGCACCACCACACCCAGTTCTGGTGGCAGGCAAGGTGCACCAAATGTACCAGGGCAGAACAGCATGCTGTACTAGGGATCAAACCCATGTCCTTGAGATTGCCAGGTAGAGACTTAGAACACAAAGCTATCTTCCCAGACCCTCATTTAACTTTTTAAAGAACAAAATTGGAATTTCTTTCCTTTTTCTTTCTTTTTTTTTTTTTTATTTTGCAGAACAGGGGATTGAATTCAGGCCCTTGCACTTGCCAGGGAAGATCTTATTGCACAGAGCCATCTCTCCTAACTTTGTTGAGAATGTTCATTTTAATTTTTTTCCTTGAAGTAGATATTCTCAAGACCTCTAAAATATAAAGAAGCTAGAAATCTAGAAAGATCAAATCTTTCTTGGTTTAATACACATCTTCATATGTGTTTGAAAAATCACCATTTTGTTTGTTTTGTCAAAGTCATCTAAAACCAGCACTATTTAATAAGGTATCTTTCTAGAAAAGAAAATTTACCCTCATAATTTCTCAGGATGGAAAATTGGTTGAGGAGTAATGAATACATGTGTTTATTAGAGTCTCATACTAAGAGTTGGGAGTCTACTCTTGCCTCTACTGCATTCTAATAGTATAGGTAAATGCTGATTGCAATAGAAGTATCTATAGAGAAGTAAGCATCTTGTACAACTGGAACCAATTTAACTAAGACTTTGTATTGATTAAATTAGATTGACTTTCCAATTGAAAAAGAGAATTTAGATATTCTATTAGATGACCGTAAATATATTGACACCCATGCTAATAGATGCATTTAACAAAAGATATCCTGTTGTATATTTTATTCTTTGTACTCTAGAGCTTTTTAGGAGCCATGGGTGGAGTGTCAGAATATTCAGACTTGTTATAAATCAGAACCAAAACCATGGGCTGAACAATTTCCCTTTAGTATGGATACCTCAATAGCTTAGGAAAGGAGACTGAGCTGCAGTCTGCAATAGGTCAAGAATAGTTAGCTGAGCTAATTTGTTTTTTGCAAATATATACTTTGCTAGGCATATTTCTGCTTTGGATGGAGCTACCTGGAGTAAGGAGGTAGATATAGTCTCATCTTTATATTCAAAGCAGGACTTTTTTAAAACTGTCTGGCTAACCACGTGCTTAATGTTTTAGATCTGAAATTTTATCCTGCCTAAGTCAACAATAGTGATTAATTATCCACTGGGCATAGGGTACTAGTGAGTGTGGGGTTCCTACAGGAGTTACCAAGAAGGAAAATGATCTATCCCTTTCTCCTCAAAGCTTAGGGCCCAGTGGAAAAAGGACTACCATAGATATGCTAAACTACAGCAGGCTTTTAGCCAAGTTGCTAAAAAAATTCCAAAGCTGTTTGATCAGCATACTTCTTGGCAATATTTCCTTCCAGGGACCTTTCCCTGCCTGCTTTATGTTTCACACAGAGCCTCTGTAGTGTACTTGGGATCCATAGGCTCCAGGACATCACCCCCGGAGACCTAGGTACCACCAGCCAAGAGCTGGTAGGTTCCTACTTCACCAGTATCATATTGCACTCTAGAAGTAGTCATTCCTGTATCCACATTATAGGGATTTTTCAGCTGAAATAAATTGAATGAAGTTACTGCTAACTTCCTCTGGAGCCTAGAAGCAAAGATGATGTTGCTGATGGTTATTTTCTGATTATTTACAGATGACTTTAGCTCTGCCCATGTGCAGAAAGAACGGCAGATTTTCTGAACTAGTCCTTTTCTTTTAATGTTTAAACATTTTCTGGTTACTTTACTCAAGTTAACTAAGACCAAATAGAGTAGGAACAGCAGTAATAAAACAAAAACTGTAACTGAAAATATATCCGAATCCTCAGAAATCTGAGTGGGTTTCAGTAATCATTTGAACAATACCCTTATCTGCAAGCAAGGCCATTCATAAACAATTGTTTTTTTTTTCTTACTCTGTATGTATACTATGTATAATCTTTACTTATTTTATGTGTGTCCATGAATACACATCTGAATTGACGTGTATCACATTGGTATACACATAAGACAGTTTGTGAAAATTCCCAGCACCAAAATCAAAAAACTTCATATGACCACCCTTTATTCTGAGTGGTAGTGCATGTGAGCGTATTAAAGACTCTGATAAATCCCATAATGAACTGCAGTATTTAATTTTAGTTCAACACTTCTAAACTCTTTGACATAACATTCTTTTTATTTATGATGCCTCTAAACAATGCAGGGGACATGAAATGTGTATGTAATATAACACACCTAAGAAATTTTGTTGTTTTTAAGGTTTGTTGAATTGTATTTACTTAAATACTCATTTTTTCAGTCCAAAATGGAAATGCCCTTTAAAATGGAACCTTGTTAAATTTGATGTCTCCATGAAATTATGCTTCCTTCCCAAAGACTGATTTTAAGGTACAAAGAAAACTTTCAGTCTGTAGTCCTAAACACATGGAGATATTACAATTTTGAGCGTTAAAGGTTTCATTTGCAATTTAATAAGAATTACGATCTTAAGTTCACCTGAAAATTTGTACTGAAACTGTAATCAATAGAGAAAATGAAACATAAGATTAAGCTATGCCAAAGTATCCTAAGGAAACAAAACATGAAATAGTAACCTTATATGCCTGGATATATAATTTTGGTTAATGGGTAATGTATCCAAATCTGTAAATCATAGAAAATTTCCTGTTGATAAAAATCCCTTGGAGGAGATGTTAAAATAAAGAAAGTAGGGCTGGGGAGATAGCTCAGTGGAATAAGTGCTTGCCAGGTACCACCAAGAAATAAATAAATAAACAAATAAATAAATAATCTAGGATCTTATGTCAGACCCACTGAGTTATTTAGGGCTTAGAGAACAGGATTTTTACAAATTAGTATTCTTAAAAATGTCTAAGCAAAATGTGGTAGCACAACCTGTAATCCCAGCACTCTGGAGTTGAGGAAGGAGGATTGTTCTGAGTTGAAGATCAGCATGGGCTACAAAATGAGCTCAAGGCCAGCCTTAGCTCCAGAGTGAAACTGTCTCAAAAAATAAAATTTCTGAATAATTTTGTGAATATTGAAGTTTGAGGACAATTAGAAATATAATTTTTAGTATATTCAGGGAAAATAACACCTAGATTTACATTTTAAGACAGTATTTATTCCAGGAAACAACACATTTATTTCAATGATGTTGCTGTCCCCCAGACCAAATGTTTTTGGAGTACTCTTTCTGTACTGCCTTGCCAGCCTCACAGACGTTCTTTGGTATCTATTCAGTTGTGCAAATCTGCTCCTACAGAGTGGATTTGTGTGTTAGCAGCTGTCACATACATTTAGAAGCATGTCTAGTGAATGATGTAAATGACCAGACAGAGTAACATAGCTTGGAGCCCTAAGTAGGGTGTGATTCTGAAGCAAATTGAACTAGTTTTCTTGGGTGGTTTTCAAAAAACGCTGAAATGCCTAAGTTTACCAAAACATATGCACATTTTCACAAGCACTATATTTATTCAGAATAAAAACTGTTAAAATGGCACATTTGGCTGGTAGAAATGCGTATTTAAAATGTCCTATTTCTAACATTCCTGACAATGTATTTATGCATTGCGCTTGTACCAGAAACATATACACATGGACATTAATTCAACATGATGTCTCAAATTTCATCCATGTTGATGGCTTCTTAGCAAAAATGTTTTAGGATCAAGTTTTAAGCTTGTGAAATTAAGACAGCTAGAAGCTGAATTGGAAGCAGCCCATAAGACTGCATTCTCAGATTTTGAGTAACACTTTCATTTGTCTCTTATTGTTTGATCAGAAGTAAATCCACTGTTTTAAAGATCTACATTTGGGGGGCTACTAATTGCTGTTCAGACCCTGGGTTCTGTGTGGATTGTGGGTTTCTGGTGTTTTCTGGTGTTGCCATCCTGGTAGCTCCAAACAGTTCTGTGACAAGCATCTTAGCTCACATCCATATTCCCTGCTCTAAGGGTAGCACTACAACAGAAGTCATCAACAATTCATCCAAGATTCATAAGATTTATGGACTAAGTGCCACTGCAACTTTAAAGGCCCTTGGCATTCTAATTAAATTTAGAAAAATAATCTCAATACAAAAAAAGTTTAAAAAACCTCAGAGATTCCACCCAGGGATTTAAGAATTTTAATGAAAATCACTTGTTTTCTAAGCTTTGGTTTCATCATCCTTGAAACTGATATAATAGTGAAACTGACTTAAAGGAATTTTTTGAGCTAGTTAAAATAATGTAAGTATAAAATTTAGCTATTGTTACTGTAATCATATAAAGCAACCAGCACTGAACCGACATGTGTTTGCATAGTGACAGCTATTAATATTATTATTTTTTAAATTACTGATGAAATAAGCAGATGACTGAATCAATAAGTTGACTGATGAGTCACATGCACAAGAGTAGACAGTATGCCAAATTCTTGGTTTATGGAAATTCCCTAAGGTATTTTTATTCTAAACAAATAGTATTAAAAATCATAAATTACTATATTAAGCCCAACTTTCCTTTTCTTTTTTCCTTCATGGGTTGGCTCATTCCAGGAAAATAGTTTACAAGAGAGATGTTATACCGAACGCTTTCTATTTTTATTTTTTTAACATTTATTTATTTATTTATTTATTTATTTATTTATTTAGTAGTACTGAGGATCGAACTTGGGACCTTGCGCATGCCAGTCAGATGCCTATGCCACTGAGTTGTCTCCTTGTTCCCTCTATTTTTATTTTAAGACAAGCTTTCTTTAAGTTTCCCAATTTGGCTTCAAATTTGCTACTCTTTTGCCTCAGCTTTCAAAGTAATTTAGAGTATAGGTGTACAGCACCACACTTGGCTGTGCCTAACTTTTAGATTGGAAATTTTTCATATATAAAATATCACTAAATTCTAAGCTTTGTTAAGATGTCAGTCAGATGCTTTCCACAAGGAAAAAGCTACAATGCTCACTTCAGCAGCACATACACTAAAATTGGAATGATGCAGAGAAAATTAGCATGGCCCCTGCACAAGGATGATATGAAAATTCATGAAGTGTTCTGTGTTCTATATTTTTCTGTCATGGTACAATGTTATATATGGCTAGATTTCTAAATTTCTGTATATATATATATATATATATATACATACATATATGTTATGATAGATATACAGCTACTTTCTCTTAGTTCAAAGAAAAGAAAAATTTGTACTAATAGTGTTTAGACAAGATATCATGTCTGCATGTTGTACTATGAATAACTACTAGGAGGACAACAATATGCAATGTATTCATTATTGTAACTGCCCTACTAACCTGTTTTGAAGTTGTCTCAATAAAATTAATTTTTAAAAAAGAAATTAAGTTGAAATGTTATGTATTTATTATATTTGGAACAATATGGAATGATTATTCACAACTAGTAAAAGTAATCTAGGGTACTGAAAGAGGACACTGGCATCTCATATTCTGGGCCAGACCCAAAGTTTTTTTGTTTTTTGGTACAGGGTTTTAGACTCATAGTAATGCTCCTGTCTCATCCTTACTAGTTCTGAGATTATAGTCATGTGCCCCCACACCTGGTTTTGGGACCGGGGTGGCATGTGGTACCAGAGATCAAACTTGGAACCTTGAGCTTGCCAGGTAGGCACTTAGAACACTGTGCTATCTCCCCAGAACCACTTTTTAAAAATTCATATTTCAATGTCAAAAACTAAGACTTCTCACTTCTTTTTTTTTTTTTTTTTTGGTGCAGGGTCTCACTATGCATGCAGTCCACATTCATAGCGATCTTCCTGCTTTTTGCCTCCCATGTGCTGGGATTACAGGCGCGCGCCACCGCGCCCGGATTGCATCGCCGGCTCAGCGCACCCGAAGGCGGAGCCGGCGCGGCTGGGGGAACCAAGGATCGAACACTGGTCCCTGCGCTTACCTAAGAGACTTCTCACTTCTATTGTGTCCTTTTATTGTTTTTTTTTTTTTTTTTTTCTGTCTTCTTTGTTGTCTTCTGGACCCTTCCCTTCTCAGCCCTTTCTCTCTCTGAATATTCCCTTTTTCTTTCACTTTGCCCTCTTTCCCTCTCTCTCTCTTCCTTTCTTCTTCAGTTCTCTGATTTTTTTTTCTCCTTTTCTTTCTCCTTCCTTTCCTTTCTTCTTTTTGTTCCGTGCTTTTATGTACTTCTTGGCTCTTAACAGAGGAAGAGCTGCCAAAATATCATGAGATAGGTGGCTCTCAGGGGTAGCTCTTGTCAAGCAGGAAGTGCCAGAGATCTTGTAAATTGTCCAATACAAATTTTATTTTGCAGACTCTAGAGGTTTGCATCTGGATACACATCTGTATTTTCTGGGTGCAGGGCCAAACTGAAACATTCAGTTTATCTATTGCTAATAAACATGTCAGCAGTTTCTTTACTCTCACATCTGTTGTGAAAAATGTTATATCTCCTGAAGTGTATTTATTTAGTCTTTAATACCAGCTTTTATAGATTTCAAAATAAAGATATTCCTTCATTAAACAAATTTAATAGCATATGCTAGAAAGTGCCTCACAAGAGTGATGAGATAAATTAAAACACATACTCTATCTTGTGTCCTAAAAAAGGAAATCAATACAACCAGTGTTGGTGATTCTCAGGCAGACTATGCCAACTGAAACAACTTCATCTCAAAATCTATTCAAGACAATGTATGCCTCATAGGAATTCAACAGAAAGTTTTAAAAATCTTTTATTAGTTGTTTCATTGTTATGGCTGACTTCAGTCAGGTGATAGCTTTCTTTCTAAAACAACCTCAAAGCTCTTTTATTTCATTTCATATTCTCCAGAATACCTACACAACTTCATTTCCTGATATTAGGACTATCAGAAATTCAAATACATAGTTCCTCATTATGCGTTATCATAAAATGGAATCAAATGTGGTAGCTTGTGGTTGTAATTCCAGCATTTGGAAATGTGAGGAAGGAAGATTGTGAGTTTAAGCCAAGCCTGGGTAATACACAAGTTCAACTCCAACCAGTGTTACATAGTGAGATCATGCTCAAAAAAAAAAAAAAAAAAAAGAAAGAAAGAAAATAAAAAGTGTATGTTTTCATATAAATGGCAAAGACTACCAGTATTTCTTTTGTTTCTATTCTTTTAATTTATTTCACAATATTTTTATCAAGGATAAGTTCCATCTTCCCTAGTGCTATCTGCTTATTACCCCTTATTAATACTGTAACCTCTAAAAAATACTATAATCTCTAAAATATTTAATTAATGGGAAATGATGTTTCTTTCACACAAATGAAGAAAAATATATTGGGAAATTTAGCATAATATACACTTCAAAGCAGAAATCAGGAAAACCCTGATATCAAGTATAAGGTGAATGTGATCAGGCCTATCAAAGATCTGTATTTTTTAAGCTCTTCTAATTTTATAGATATTGCTAAAACCCCATACCATCTTCTGAAGTCCAAAGCCCTGTTGGCTCAACTAGCCAATGTGCAGTCTCTGCTAATGTCAAGGAGGAAATGAGAGACAACTCCCTAAGTCTGTCCCCCTGTCCCTTCATCCCCACAACATAAACCAGAAAGCTGGATACTGATATATGAAGTTATTTGCCAATGATTAGAACAATATCAGAAAGAAATATTCTACTGAATGGACAATGATTCAACAAAAGAGAAAGCAAAATATAACAATCAAACAGCAAACATTTTGTTTTGTAATTTAGTTAGTGGAACACAAAACTGAAGGCATAAATAAGTAAATTACTTAAGGATTAAACAATGAAAAGAGGGCAAAGAGAAAAGCTAGGAGACATAACATGGGCAAAGCCATACATTTATGCACAAGATGGGTAAGGCAATAATCCTGAGAATCTTCAGCAGGTTCTTGAAACTAGCAGTTAAATGGTAGGATTCTCATGCTGCCTAACTATATATGCTGATATCTGTGAACTAAGCAACTGTAATAAGTAAATTAGGAATACAAAGGTAAAACAACTAAAGAAGCATCTCAGTTAAGACAGGAGAATAAAGCAGAAATAATCTGCTGGATAACAAAATAGATGAAAAGATTTAAAAGAGAAAAACATTAAAAATGATACAGAATTTCATTAAGGATAATAGTAAGAGTCCAATAATGTTTGTTCTATTGTATATTGTTGTCTTCAAATTAATGGTTCAGATTATCAGATATAAGTATGAAAAACTGGTCAAAAAGCTATAAAAAAATTTAAAAGGAGAGAAAAATATTTAAGAATTTACTGCTCTTTTCAGTAGATCAGCAGGTTGGATAACAGCACTGCTGATTTCTGATGCTTAAACTGTTAAAAGGACTTTCTAAATAGAATCCAATGGCCAAGAAATAGTTCTAAGGATCAACAACTGTGATCATATAAATTATTATTCTACACAGCAAAGGGAACTACCAACAGAGTGAAAAGACAACCTATAGAATGGTAAAAACGTTTGTCAGCTATACATCAAACACAGGAGTAACATAGAAAATATATAATGAATTTAAAGAAAAAATAAAAGATCCAGCCAAAAAGTTGGTGACTGATGTCAACAGATACTTCACAAAACAAGTATAAATATCCAACAAATAGGTACAAAAAGGTTCCACATTGCAGACTATTAAAGAAAAGCAAATTAGAACAACAATGAGATTCCATCTTATTCCAGAAAGAATACCTATTCTTAAGAAATCAAATGCTGGTGAGGCTGCAGAGGAAAAGGAACCCTTCTGCACTGTGGTGGGAATATAAGCTAGCGCAATCATTATGGAAGTAAGTATGGACAGCCCTCAAAACCTAAAAGTAGAAATTCCATTGAAACCAACTATTCCTTTTCTAGGTATTTGGAGTGGATTGACAACTGGTGATCAAATTGCAGCTCCTAGCTGAACTCAACTAGCATGTTGCTGGGTGTGGCAGGCCCACTAAGAATTGTTACTGTCAGCATAAGAAGCAGAATTGGAGAAAAAGAAGAAACTGTTGGAAGTTTTTAGGGAGTCTATAGAGAGCTGTTAGCTCTCTTAGAGGTGCTTGTCATGCTTTCTTTCCTGAAGAACTTGTTCTCTTCATTGAAGGAGTGTAGGCCCTTGATGTCACTAAAAATGACTACGGTTCATTTGGGGGGAGCTCTCAATCTCACCTGAACATTGGTTCCTGGTTCAAAAGGAAAAGATGCTGCACAGCTGAGTCTCCTGAAGATGTTTGTCCTGTAGGTTTTCATGATGGGAATTTGGATTTATTCATCATTGGAGGAGATAGGGCCCTTACTGTTAATTTTGGGGAGAGATCTAGTTGTTAGTTTGAGCATGCCATCCTGGCTCTGGATCAGATCCCTCAGCCTGTTAGCACAAACTTTCTTGCTTTCACCATCGACCTTTGGGCCTTTCCAGTGCAGATCAGAGAAACGGGCCTGCATAAAACATTATTATAAGATCTAGGCCTCCAGTACTCATAGAGGACAATACCATGAGACCCAGGCCCTCAGCTGGATTCTTTGGTCTTTAGTGTGTGGACAAATTTCTTGAATTATTTGTGTGTGATTCTTTGTGTAACTCATTATAAAACAGTTTTATAAAATACATGTCCTATATTGTATTATTCCCCTTGCAAAACCCCAAACTATAACCATATCTTCCTGAAAGAGTTCAAGACATCATATTTCAGTGCTATAGACATACCCATGTTTATAGCAGCACAATTCACAATATTTAAATATTGGAAGCAGCCTAAATGTCTATCAGTAGTTGAATGAATAAGAAAAATATGGTATTCACACACAATGGAGCACTACCCTGCCATAAAGAAAGGTGAATTTGAGCCATTTTTAGGACTGATACTATGTTAAGTGATATAGATCAGACAAGTTTATATATCATATGTTTTCTTTATATTTAAGAATATATAAAGAGCAAAATAAAAGAGAACAGGAGATTATTTTCAAGGAAATGAGACCAAGAGATGGAAGTAGGGAGACACAGGGGCAACCAAGGGGATGTAAAAAGAACTGAAATATGTTATGTGCATGTACCAGCTCCCCATAAGGAGTGATGTACTGCAAGCATATGCCAATAGAAATAAAATATTCATTTTTACAAAGAAAGAAGGCTCTATAGGAATAATTACTTGTCCATAAACCTTATGTGTCCATAAACACATTTTTTATTGGTTGTATTAGTTACCTTTTCATTGCCAGAATAAAGTATGGATGGCATTAACCTACAAGAGAAAACATTTATTGAACTAATGTTTCTGGAGCTTCTAAGACAAGAAGGGTAGAACCATTAGAACTTTGTTGGAGGCACTTCTTAGCAGTGGCCAAGAGAACAGGAGAGAGCAAAGTGTTCCTGTCCTGAGACAGGAAACAGAGAAGGAGGATACTAGATCCCACAATTCCCCTTAACTTCATGATGACCAGTAACTAAGGTCCCTCACAAGGCCCAGCTTTCCAAAATGTCCAGCACTTCTCAGAAGAACGACCCTTTGTGCAAATCCTTTAATGTAAAGATTTTTGAGGGATATTAAACTAAACCACAATAGGGTAAATACTAAAAAAAAGCAATGGGACAATAAATATTTGGAAGGAATAGGGAAGTGGAAAGACGTAGAAGGGATGATATTAGCTTCAACTACAGAGACTATTTTACTTCTTACATTGGATGGAATGAGCAAATTATTAATCTTTAAAACTGTGTATATGCATATATTCAAGTGTTATGGGAATGAAATTGATTGATATATACTTTAATTTGCATTTCTCTCAAAATGTAGTAAGTATAGCAAGGACGAGAGAGGAAAATATTGTCAAGAAGTTAGGACATATTATTGGAAAGAAAATGTAAAGGTTAGGAGAACTTGCCAGTCCTGATATGCATTGGGACTTAAATAAACAATAACACTCCAATCAGAGATCAAAGGCAGTAATAGAGTGTTAAGGTTATTTAAGGATTTAGAGAGCAATGATGGTAGAAAGCCAAAGGGTATTGGATATGGAGTTAAGACAGAAATATCCAAAAAAGAAGGTAAACTTGGCTAGACGGTAGGTAAATCTGCAAAAATGGATGATAAGAGTGATATAAGCAAAGCCCAGTTCCAGTAAAAAAGGCAAAATCAACAAGAGTTTGGGACTCTTTCCTGTGGGAAAACTGCATCAGAATTATTCTACCCTTTCAGAATCTACCATAAACATTCCTGTTCTCAAAGGATCAAATTTTATGTTTATATGGTTCCAGGGTGTATAAAACATGTTCTCAAGATGATCTTTTATAGAAATGGAGTAAATGGACTAAAAAGTGACACATGAGCTTTCCTCTCTAGAAGTATTAAAACAATTCTGTAAGGTTTTAAAGGCCAGCAGATAGATACTTGTTAAATGCCACAAAAGAAAAAAGATTAAATCACAATCATAACATTCAATGCTCATGTTCCAGCTCTTGTACAAGTGGGTTTGAAGTGTGGCTCACACAAAGAATGGATATGTGACCTCGAGGGTCTCAACATTTCCTCTAATTTTTTATCTGAAAGATAAAGAGGTAAGGCTTTTCTGTCTTTGGTATTTTATGGTCTTAATATGACACAATACTAACATTGAATGATTTAAATCAATGATTTAACACCGATGTTTAAAAATGGTATTAACATTTAATGCCATACATTCAATGATTCCAATTCAACTGTGGCTCCCTTACTCAGACAGAGGAGCTAAAGGAGAAAAATGTCTTCAAGGAATTTTACTTCCCCCAATTTTCCATCCTTCATCCTTCATTCCATCCTTCATCTTTTAACTTTCAAAGTTAAAAGGACAGAAACATCAGTCTAACTTTTTTTTCTTTTACCACATGGATTTTTGTTTTTATAGCTTTCAAAAATGAAACAATTTTTATCTTAAAAGCAAATATTTCCACATGAAGATTTTGAAAACCAATATATAATATACTGGCAAGTAATGTGGGAAATAGACATTCAGAACATTTGATAATGATTGAACACATAAAGCATTTTCCTTTTGTTTTTATGTGACAGCTGGATGAGTTTCAACTTCCTGTTCACAGCACAGGCTCAGCTTCCAATCCTAGAAATATTTTTCTTTTCTTTTCTATGCCTTCCTTTTCCCTTCATGCCTCCTCCTTCCTTTTTGAGAGAACACAAATGGTTTTTATTATATAATAGCTGCAAACTTTATATCTCCCTCTTTAGTTATTGCGCATCATAAACAGAGGAAAATGAACTTCAGACTCCATTAAGAGAAAGGTGGGTATGAGTCATGGGAAGGCCTTTCATACTGATGGATGAAGTTTTTATGGTTGAAAAAGTGAACAAATATCTCCTGCCTACAGGTCATGTTCCATCTTCAGGCAGTCTGAAGAGTGACCAAACAGAACCAACATAGTTCTTTTAAGATTCCTTTAGCCCTGTGAAAGCTTTACTATACGAGTTCTGATACACACCTATACACTGAGTCAGGAAAGACAGAATATATATAAAAACACCATATAGGTTATGCTATTCTGATCTTCTCTTTACATGGAACAGATTTTCTATCAAAACCCTCAGAGGAATCAGCTGTTCTAACACTATGAGCAGTATTGTTATGCTTGAGAATGTTAGACAGTAATCTCTGTTGTGTAAGTCACTGAGTTTCTACTACTTTGTGATGACAGCTCTAGAGAACAAATACAGGCAAGGGTAGATCCTCTAGAGATTTACATTTTAGTCTAAGGTCAATGAGAAAATACTAGGAGATTTTAAATATTGTTTGATGAACATCTTTGTAAATATCATATTGATATCGTCATGGTAGTGCAGTACAACCAAGTAAAGCTTGTTGGTTTTCACAGAAAACTTCAGTAGAACTTTACTTTTTATAGCCATTAGAAAGCAACCACTATACAGAGACAGTGGTCCTGAGTTTATACCATTTCCATTTAGACTTTCTGAGGGGGTCTGCCAGTTAGCTTGGTTGTTTAATTGTCTGCTCATGCAAACACAGTCAAGAGCAGGATACTGTGGTTCGATCCCCACCTCCACCTGCCTTAGCAGACCTGACCTTAAGGCAGCCTGAACCAATCAAAAAAGTAGACTTTCTGATATAGAGAAACAAAATCTTGGAATGAGGTTATAAAATAATAATATGTTGATTTTGAAGGCTTAAGGTAATGATGTTTTATGTGATTTAACCCTTTCCATAATTCCTAAATATCCATTTCAGTTCCCAAGACATTTGTTTTGATTGTGGGGGATGTAGGAGACATCAGAAATATAAAAGCAAACAAGCTGGGCACTTAACAAACTTAAAGTTTGACAAAGAAGACAATTAAATAGATATATCAACCCTTCACAATGAGCCGTAAATAGGAATATCAATAGTTGGGGAAATGAAGAGCTCACTAATGCTTTTTGCATTGAAAACAGGTTCTGTGTCAAATGTTGAAAGTTAATAACAACTGGATAAATGAAGAAAGAAGATACTCCACAGGAACCAGAAGAGCTTGGCAAACTTCATGGTGTACAGCTAGCTATCAGCAGACTGGCAGTCCTAGAATTATGAATGGTGACAGAGATGGAGGATGAGACTAAGAGTCTAGTCTTTTGTGTCATTGTATGGTTCAGCAAGATCTCTGACTGCTTAGTAAGACAGTGGCATCCCCTGGAGAAGGAAGTAAAGATAGGTTTCACAGATCTGTACATATATATGTCAGAATAACTAAATTGACCTGAAGAGAAAACTTTAAAAGCATTGAAAGTTTATAGAATTTAAGGAAAAATTAAAGAAACAAGACTTGGGAGAGATAATCCCAAAGCAGCCATAAGATAGAGGTAGAAGACTGGTAGTAGATCTTTTCTTCTGCAGTAAAACCACCAATTACTGTGTTCCTTGAAAAATATAGGTTATTTAAAAATATATAAAATTCATATGCACACATGTCAAATAAAATTGTAACAACAGTGTAATAAGGAAGAAAAGTCTTTATTCTGATCTCTACTTTAAAAGACTACTTTTAACTATTTTAGATGTGTTGTCTTCCAAAATGTATGTAAGACTAAAAAGATGGTTATACTGCTAACCAATCATATTATCTAGATGAAGAGAAATTTGTGAAAATGAAAGTGGGGAGAGTGGTTAGGAGGCTATAATATTAGTACAGAAATATTTGGATCTGAATGGCTTAAATATGCATTATTCATCAATAATATACATTATTTCTTTTGAATATAATTATAACATGGTTATGATGAGACAAAATGTTTACTTATAATAAATCAGAAATTATGTCTATATATAAATAGCTATGATGCTGGAAAAGTATGAACATAAATGGTTGAAAGAAATCCTTTTATAGGAAAAAATATTTGTAATGTTATGAGTTTGCTTATTCTTCTATCTTGTTTACCAGCCAAAATGTAGATTCAGCCAAAGGTTTCATTAATCAACTGAGTAAACTTTATAAGAAAAACACCTTTAATTTATATTTTGAACATGACTAATAACACATCTGTGTATGTAAAAGGCACACAAATTATGTGTGCGTGTGTGTGTGTGTGTGTGCGTGTGTGTGTGTGTCTGTGTGACACATATATATTATCTTTATACTCTATTTCTTTATCTGGATACATTCCTGAATTTTGGATCTTCAAACAACATTAACCATTTAGGCTTGATAGTCAGCACTACTTTTGATGGTCTGGGGACTGTTCAGTAGAGTATGTTGATGGCATGTGATGAAACCAAACTCCCTAGGTCCCTTTCTTTTTCCAAGAAGCCTGAAGTAGAAACTGTGATAATTGGAGATCTTCATTGTACTTGGAGAATAAGTGAAGCCAGGGCTCTCCAGCAGCTGAAAGCCTCTCTGTCTCTCATGGTCTCACCAAGACAGTAGCCCAAGGGTTCTTACTCTTTGAGGCCATGTGGAGAATGAAGTCTACCACCCTATTGCTGTAGACAAATTGAAGTTCAAATTGAAGGAAATGAGCTTGACGGAGTGGTCAATGAGGGTAATACCAGCCCCATTATTGCAGGTGGAAGGATGATTGCCATTGTTGAAGTCACAGGAGACAAACTGGTCCTCCGTATAGCTCTGGATATCTTTGCCTTTTGTGGGCCCTCTGATACTAGCTTCACCAACTTCTTAATATTATATTTTACACCTTTCTCCAGGAAGCAAGTCCACAAATAAAATGCCAGTGAGCTTCCCATTTAGCTTAGGGTAGACCTTCCTGGCCTGCAGCCTTGGTAGCACCAATGCATACAGGGATGATGTTGTGGGCAGTCATACAGCCACCAATTCACAGTTTCTGAAAGGGATCATCCACAGTCTCCTGAGTAGTAGTGATGGCATGGACTATGATCATGAGTCTCTCTACAAAGTTGTCATTAATGGCCACGTTCAGGGGAATTAAGCAGTTGATGGTACAGAAAAGCCCTGCTGAGAGTCTTTTTGGATTTGTACCTCTCATCATTCCCATCCATCACAAATATGGGGCAGAAGTGATGACTTTTTTGCTCCACCCTTCAAGTCAGCCCTCATTTCCTCATGGTAATAAAGACAACAGTGGAATCCATAGCAAGTTCAGCACCATTGTCACTTCATTCAATGTTGGAAGCAGCTCTGGAAGATAGAGATAGCCTTTCAGTTGATGACAAATTTCCCATTCTCCACATTGACTGTACCATGGAACTTGCCATGGGTGAAATCTTACTGGATCATGTAGTAAGCTGTGTAGTTGGGGTCAACAAAGGGGTCATGGAGGGTGAAACTGTCTACTTTGCCAGATTTGAAAGCAGCCCTCATGAGCAGATGTACAATATGCCCAAATGCATCACTCCTCTCTTCATCATCATGTTTCAGGGAATGTGATAGGCAGTGTATGAGAACAGGCAGCTACTGGTTGGGAAGAAGCAGAGAGCCTTGATGATCAATTAAATGGATAAACTATCTTCTCCAAAAATGATCATCCTTGATGGAAAAGGTGGGGAGGGTGGGAGTTTTCAGCTATTTTATTTTTTAAATCTTCCAGTAATTCATTTGACTTTGTGCCCAGGGCTGGGATGACATGCCATACTGGGGATCAAACCTGGGTCCTTGTACTTGCCAGGCAGGTACTTAGATCACTGAGATATCTTCCCAGCCTTTACACTATTTTCTTTTCTTTTAATTTTAATGTATTTAGTGCAGGTCTCACTACACAGATTGTACTCATAGTGATCCTCCTGTTTTCAGCCTCCGCAGCACTGGGATTACAGGCATGTGCCACAAGGTCCAGTCTCATTACTTGTTTCAGTGTGCCCCAGGGGCAGGGCCAGCACATCATGGTGGGGATCAATTCCAGGTCCTTGTGTTTGCCTAAACAGGTACTTTAATCCACTGAGCTATTTGGCCAGCCCCTTAAACTATTTTATTAATCTCCTCTGCTAGACTTCTCTTCTAAACAATTGACTATTTGAAACTTTACAAAGTTTTCAACAAACTCAAGGAAATTTAAAATTCTAAAGGACAAAACACTAGGCCTCTTCAATGAATGGGAAGAAACCTAAGGAGAGAATAACAAAGAACCAATGTTTAAGAGAACCATGAAGCAGGATTACCAAACTCAACATATGAACCTTGTTTATCTTCTCCTGGTTTGAACAAACCAACTACAAAAAGAAGACAGAGAGAGAGAGAGAGAGAGAGAGAGAGAGAGAGAGAGAGAGAGAGAGAGAGAGAGAGAGAGAGAGAGAGTTGTGACATTTGTAATCATTTACAAGAGGTTTCATTATATTAAGATTTTTTAAATGTTTGTTGAGTATGAAATTGATATTTCTCTTTCAAATTGTTTTATCACTCCTCTTCTTTTGCAGATGCTTATTGAAACATTTTTATATGAGTTACTATGATGCCTGGGACTTGATATGCCTAATTCAATGGCAGAGAGCAGAGATATAAGTAAAACAAAAGTGGTCTAACTTGAAGAAGATTAAAGCTGGATATTTAGGGAGCAAGGAAAGAAGTGATTAGTATTTTAAGTTGTTCACTCTTGTGCAACTTAAAATTTTCCATATTAATAGGTTAAATTGTTTTCACATACAGTCTATCTAAATATGGTTTCAAAGATTTAGAAAATGATTTAAAATGTTAAATTTACAACTTGGATTTGTTTTTACAAATGTATTTCTACCTAAAATACTTTATTCAAACGCTAAGATTATATTATTCTTTTACTTAACACCGAATTTACTATGCCACCCAGGGTAGCCTAAAAGTCATCATAGTCTTGTTTTAGCTCCATGTACTAAGATTCCATGTAAGTACCACCACACCCACAGTATTGTTCTTTATTTGATACTTTATGTCTATTTAATTCCAATGAAATGCTTATATACAACTCTATGATCAGTATGTTATAATAAAAATACTATTTAAATTATAACATATCAGATACCTATTGCCCTCTACCTAACTTCCTTATGAATAAAGTCCTTTCAGGAATCCCTGTCCAGAATTTTCAGGTTTTGTTCACTTTGAATATCTGCTCTGGGATGTAATTTTCCTCAGAATCAATCTAGAGTTTTGAAACATCCTTCTGTTGTGTTTGCATCCACACTCGCAGACTCACCATCACTTTCACATCGTGCAGTGATTGAACATTCGTGACAGTGCCATGAAATTTATCATGAACAGAATCCATTTAAGCCACCCAGATCTAGAAAAAAATTCAGCATCATAGTACTGTCCAACTTTTCCTTTCAACATCGAAAACCCATTGTTTTGACCATGACTGTCACAGTGGTATGAGGGACATTTTTCTTTATCTGGCCTTTAGTTCTAGTAACCAAAGTTTCTGCAAATCTGTCATGGGAACTTCTCAGTTTTTTTATTTGCCCTATTGTTTTTCAATGGAGTTATCTTTTCACAGCTTCCATCATTGAGCTATTTTTCTCCAAAATCAGAGTATCGCGTAACAGTACATGTCTTACTGGTGATGAACTACTGTCCTGTTTTTTTTCTACCTTTATCAACTTTAATCATGTTTCATTTCATTTTCAAGTCAATCACTCAACATAATATCAGACTTACAGCATTAGCACCAGATTTTATATGTGGAAGGCTCATTATGAACAACTCAATGTGAAGTTAAGGCAACCAAAAGAGGAATTGATGCAACCAAGAGACAAGGAAAATACAAAACATGTGAGTTCCTAACACCCATGGTTATATGCACAGTCTGTCATTGGTGGAAATTCAAGTACACAAGAGTGTACTTGAATCTATTTTGTTTGAGTGGGGAATCACTAAGATTTGCATTTACTTTTGTGGAGTACTTAATACATGCCAGATACTTTTCTCAATACTGGAAAGAAAACCATAAGCAACATAAAAAATGCTGTCTTCAAAGCAATTATATTCTAGTAAAGGTAGCTAAAATTAATTAGCAAAATAAATGATGTTACACAGTGGTGAAAAGGAAAAAAATTCATAGAGGATAAAATTTGGAGGTAAAAATTGTTAGATTGAAAAAGGGATTGTGGTTATCTTTAGCTATCTTTTCTAAAGACTTTGCTTAAGAAGTTCATTTATGTTAAGCCTGAAAGGAGTGTGAAAGTGAGGTCAGTACATTTCAGAAAAAAAGTTCTGAAAGAAGTCACAGCAAGGAAAAAGACCCTGAGATGGGATATTTTGTAGATTTGAGGAAAATGGGAGACTCAAGAGGTGGAACAAGTGGGAAGGAAAACACAGGATATATAAAAGTAATAAAGATCCACATTCCCCAGGAGGATTTTTAAGGACTTCAGTTTTGATTCTAAATGGCATCGATTTTCTGTAGGATTCTGAGTAGAACAATAGGAAAATGTACTGTTGTATTAGTGATGGACTGACAAGGTTGAAGATAGGGAAACAGGTAGTAGTTAATGAGAAACTGCATAGAGGGAAATGATAGTATCTTGAAAAAGAGAAGAGCCAGTGGAAATCATGAGAATATATCATGTTCAGTTCATATATATTTTGAACATATAAGCAAAGGAAATTGATGATAGTTCAGAGTTAGGTTTGAGGCTTGCACAAGATGGAAATTATAGTCACAGATAGAGAAGAATGGTGGAAGAGAAAGGTAAATATGAAGCACTTATTATCTGAGACAACATACAGGTGTCTAAGAAAAATATAAATAGTATCTGGAGCTAAGAAAAATTCTAATTGTATGCCTGAATTTGTGAGTCACTAACACATGTAGAATTTAACAAAAGCCTTTGGTGTATTACACAATCTAAAGTCTGACAGGATGTACAAAAGAAAGAAAGACAGGAGTATCGCTATCTTTAAAAATAGGAACTTCCATTTTTAAACATTGAAAAGATAAGGGGAACACAACAAAGACTAATAAAGAAGAGTCAGAAATGAATTTTTTCAAACAACTTGAAAGCAGGTTGAATTTATTTTTATTTTTATTTTTTATTAATTTTACTGAGAAAAAAATTGCAATGAGACAGTTTCAAAACAGGTTGGTAGGAGAGTTACAACTAATATATTGCATATTGTTGTCTTTGTAGTAGTCATCCATAGTACAAGATGCAGACATGATATTCTGTCCAAAAACCATTAGTTTTTTTTTTTTTTTTTTTTTTTTTTTTTTTTTTTTTTT
>PVKA01020957.1:0-39453 GCA_004027165.1 Ctenomys sociabilis | reverse complement strand
ACGATAGCCATTTAAGTGTTCAGCGCTGTGTATTATACATATTTGGTAGCTTGTAAATGAAATTAAAGAATAAAGTTTTATTTATGGCTACCTGTGTGTCTGTAAGCAGGTATATTGTATATTATCTTTTTAGTTATACAGATGAATTTTGTCTTGGGATAAAGGTTGGGTAATAAATAAACACATTTTTTTGCTGTAAAAAAAAAAAAAAAAAAAAAGAAATGTGACTTTTCAAGGCCAGTGGCATAGCTCAATAGACTAAATGCTTGCTTAGGAAAGAGCAGGGGCCAGGGTTTGATCCCTGGCTCCACATGCGGCACTGGCCCCACGTTGGGGCCAAAAGATGTCAAATGCTGCCAGGAATGGGGTCCAGGCGTGGTGGCACACATGTGGTCGCAGCACTAGGGAGGCACAAATCAGGGGCTCGCCATGAGTCTGGGCTGTGCAGTGAGACCCCGAAAAAAAAAAAACCTAAAAAAAAGAAATGTGCCTTTTCAATATTTCTAATGAAATGTGTTGGAAATTTGCATCCCTTGGAAAATCTGCATTACTGAGCAAACCCCTGTTTTCAAAAAGAACAACATATGATGCCATATTATAAATCATTCAAGACTAAAATATCCTCATAGTCCAAGACAAAAACAGTGGATATGAATGTTATATGTACTTTCAGATTCCACATTACTCCTAACTGGCGAGAAACTATTTACTGACTTTTGGTGGAGTTTTCCAGAAATGAAAAGCATATCCACGTTATCAAAAAGGTTTTACAATACTCCACTATTTCCCACTGCGAATCCATGTGAAGCCCTATGTTCTTTATATACTTTAGCCACAGCAGCGTAACACAGAAGACTGAGTGTAAAAACAGCTTTAAGAGTCTAGGTGTCCTCCATTAAGCATAATATTAATATTATTTATAACAATCTAGCCAGACACATGAGTGCATGCTTGTAAGCCCAGCAGACTAGGAGACTGAAGCAGAAGAGCCACAAATCTGAGGCCAATCTGCACAACATAAGCACCTAGCAAGACCCTTTCTAGGATAAATAAAGAAAAATAAATAAATAATTTTAAAATGGACTGGCAATGTAGGTCAGTGCAAAAGCTCTCACTTCAGTTCCCTGGCACTACACCACTATACTCACTCTCTCTCTCTCTCTCTCTCTCTCTCTCTCTGTCTCTCTCTCTCTCTCTGTCTCTCTCTCTATCTCTCTCTCTCCGTCTCTTTCACTCATACACGCACACATAGTATTTGAAACCATCCAAAACATTAGCATTTATGATTTCTTAAAATATGGCTTTTTATTAAAATATTCATTATCATTTATTGAATTTGATAGTGTTGTATTTAAGTACATCAATAAAATGTTAAATTTCTCATTTATTTCTAGTGTAGTTAAATTTTATTGTGCATGACCCACAAAACCAACTTGGTCAACAATTCTTAAGGAAATAAAAAAATCCTAACATCGACATCTTTAACAAATGCTGCTTAATTAGATACTTAATGATTAGCAAGATAAGCCACCACCTTAGTACTTATGCATTGCCATTCCAGGGCTTCTATATGTTTTGTTCATTTTTTCTTATTGCATTCACATAACAAGTACTTATTAGCTTCCACCAGACACTGTGCCAGTATAATTATTTGCTAGTATTCCTGCTACAAGATTTTTCAATTTACAAATTGAATTCATAACCATGGGAATTAATACAGACCCAGAGCAACACAGCTTCAGGTCATTTACTAGCCTGCCACTTATTGGCTGTTTTATAGTCAAAGATTCTGAGTCTCTCTCTGTGTTAACCAAATATTGAATAACTATATATACCTACCACATAAGGTTGTTGCAAAGAATAAATCTGCCCATGAATGTCAAGTATTTATGGTAGTTCCAAGCCAGTAAAGATTTCAGTCTACTGTAATTTATATATTATAAAACAATTTATCAGCTATCATTCCATTTCCGTTTTTAAAGTGTAATGATGTTTATTTTTCTGACAAATAAAACAAGTCTAAAACAAAGGCCCATCTAGATAGCCTGAGCTTATCCATGCTTTGAAAATCTGTAACATATGTATCGTTGTATGTTATCCTGTTTATGTCATTTTTTCTCTTTGTTTTTGCTTCTATTTTTCACTCTTCAAATTAAAATAAAAATAAATAAATTATTTAAAAAATAGATATCCTGAGCTTATCACGCTAAAGCTCTCCTGCATGTATGACTCTTCTCTGAAGGAAGAGAGAATCAAATTCTTTTATTCCTGCCCAGTTTCATCCAGCTTGGACTTGGCTTTGTGATCTCAGCTGACTGGCCCAGGGGTTGGGCCATCTACAGTCTAGTCTACAACCACTGACAGGTAGCTGGCTTGGTGAAAGCTCTCTAGCAGTAGGGTACTATCTGCCCATTCAGATCTTCTCCTGGGGTTAGACTGAAGGTATCAGCAAGCAGCAGTGAGCAGACTGTCTTCCCTGGGGTAGAAGGGAGGATTCACAGTCAGGACAGGAGTTGCTGTTTCTGGCCAGATAATCACAAGTCCCTGCCAGTTCTGACAACCATGGGCTCCCTGAGCCTAGAGACCTAGATTGTGTCCCCCTCCCCCACCAATCATGGAGCCCAGTGCCCAGAATAAGGCTCTGACACTTGTCTGCTTTGGGCCAGAGGGCCTGGCCACATTTAAATGAGCCCTGCTCTTGCATTCTCTCCTGAGCCTGCTCTAGAATTCAGTGGTGGAAGACAGAAAGGTCCTTTGTTTGATATGTTTGGTGTCCTCACCCCCACTGTCAGGGGCCATCAAAGAAGCCACCATGGTGTCAACAGTTCTTCTGAGGGGCCAGGACCCAAGAGGGGGCTGCTGGTGGACACTTCTAATGCACTTCAGGCTGCAGGCATGGCCCTGGGACATTTCCAGAGGAAGTGGAGGTAGAGGCCCTGAATAAGGAAGAAGAAAAGGCAGAGCATAGCAGTACTAATTTCCTGGACAGTAGATCAAAGAGAATAGGAAAAACTGAAGAGCTATCTGCCTTCTAACCGCCCCCTCCCCAAGGCTCATCAATCCTCCATAAATTCCAACGAAGTTTATTATGGCCTTCGTCACTTAAGTGCCCTACTTTCCAGTTAGGCTGCGGCCTTAAAACTCCTCCCCATTGAAAATCTGCTGTTGCTATTGTGCATAAACTAGTTTTTCTAGCTAAGCCACTGGATTAATTAATCAGAGCCCTGCACAGGCTCTGACATCCTCTGGACCCTTTCCTTGCTGCGGTTACCATAGAGGATGGCATGGATGAGAGATTCCAGAGCCTTATGGGACAGAGGAGCAAGATATTCAACCATTTCTAGAAAGAGGTCAGGAAAGAAGTCATCCTTTAACAAGACAGAAGCAAGATTTTTTTAAATATCTTTTTTTTTAATGTATTTAATACAGGGTCTACAGAGTCTCACTACACCAATGGGTTCCTGTTTTCAGCCTCCCAAGCACTTGGAAAATAGGCAGCACCACCATGTCCAGTCTCAGTGGACATCACAACACACCCTGGGGGCCAGGCCAGTGTGGCAGGATGGGGATCAAACCCCCAGTACCTGTGTCTGCCTAAGCAGGTGCTTTAGTCCACTGAGCTACCTGACCAGCCAGAAATAAGATTTTTGACTATGTACTTCTTCACGTTTTGTCATTAGCACAGCTTGGAACCCAGGGAATCACACTTTCCATGTAATTCTCTAGTTGGGTCCTTGAATCTGGACCAAATCCTTCACTTTGTATTCATTAAGAGTCAGTTGATAAACACTCAGTGAGCGCTCATTGCAGATTTTCAGGCTGTGAGTTGACAAGGCAAGTGTTGCCTTAAGAAGATCACTCTCAATAAAGTTTCCTGGTCAACTGATAGGGTGAATAGGCTTAAAGGGTCACTCATTCTTCTACCTGTTCATCAGACAGATGAAAACCATATACACAGAGCCAGGGAGAACAGGGAAATGGGATGCTCAGAATGAGAAATATGAGATAATTTTAAAATGCATTTAATTATCATATCAAGCATGCATTTTTTTTTTTTGGCAGGGAAAATGCTAATAGAGCTATAGGATTTTAAAACTTCTCTCCTGCCCACCTTAAGATGCAACTTGGCTCTTAAAAAAAAATTGTTTAAATCTTTTATTCATCTATTTATTTAGTACAGGGCCTTGCTATGCAGCTTGGACTCAGCAATCCTCCTGTCTCAGCTTCCCCAGCACTGGGATTATAGGCATGCACCACCACACCGAGTTTGGGGGGCTGGCAAGATGCACCTAGTGTTCCGGGGCTGGCACAGCATACAGTACTAAGGATCAAACCCAGGTCCTTGAGCTTGGCAGGCAGGCACTTAAACTGCCGAGCTATCTCCCCAGCCCTGAAACTTGCTTCTTAGAACAAGAATGCTAATCCCAATTGATTAATACTGTCTGTCTGGAGTACAGTGTTGAGAATACTTCTGACATTCTCCTAAGGGGAAGCCTTAATTACTGAGGCTTGGCATGGGTACAGAAGGGAAAAACAGCAATGCCTGTGACTTGTACATATTCCTGTGCCTGACATCCCAACAGGGCAATTGAGCCTCTGAGGACAAAGTGACGAAAACTACCCACATCTGCATGGCTATCAGTGGGGGCTCCCAGCAGGACATCTGAAGTCAATGCCTCCTTTCTATCCCATTCTTCTTTATGTCCGAATCTCATTTGTGTCCTTAAAAGTCATTTACATTCACACCAAATTAAAAGTGTGGAGATACACATAGATATTTATTTTTTACATATTCATGAATTTATGAGTTTTATGCTTTCAAATTTTATTAGTACATGTGTGTAGTACTTCCTTCCTTGTGGGAAGTTGGCACATGCACATAAAGCATCTTAACTCTTTTTTTCATACCCTTTCCCTTCCTTCCCTCCCCACCCACCCACCCATCTGTTGATCCCCTCGCTTTGCTTTGCTTCTGTGCATGTTTGCAGTAGATGAAAGTTCCCCTTCCTTGCATGGAGTAGACACATGCGCATGACGCAACCCAGTTCCTCTCCCAATCCCCCACCCTTACCCCCTCCCTCCCGTCTCTCCCCGTGTCTCAGTCCCCTTCCTATATGAGAAAGAGCTACCTGTCTACTTTCCATCATCTAGCTTGCCCTTCGTTTTTCCTCATGTGAGGGAGCCCGGCGGTACCTAAGCTCGTGCGTCGGATGTATCTTCCTTACCAGTGTGGTCTCACGGCATACCCATTCTCCCACGAGGACTCACGTTTGTCTCTATGACAGAGTAACACTGGATGCTGTGGAAATACCATCTTTTCTTCATCCATTTGCCTGTCGATGGAAAGAGTGGCTGCTTCCAGGATTTAGTGCTGTGGACTGTGCTGCTATAAACATGAGTATGCATGGATCGCTGCAGTGTGATAGCTTTAACTCTTTGGGACAGACCACAAGACGAAGAGCTGAGCTAAGTGGAATCAAATTAATGAATTGCTGGATGAAATAATACATGAATGGTTTTCTGGGAAGTTTCGAAAACAGAATTCTTTTCCTGCAGTTTTACCCTGGCAGTGAGATTGCCCCACACAACCAGTTTGTAGAGATTCAATACATATTGGGCTGGCTCTAAGCTGGGGTGACATGACAGAAGACAAACAGCCCACAGCATGGTGGACAGCACCAACACTTCCTTCTTTTTCTTTTTCTTTTCTTTTTTTTTTTTTTTTTTTTTTGGCAGAACTGGGGATTGAAGTCAGGGCCTTGTGCTTGCCAGGGAAACACTTATTCCACTGAGCCATCTCCCTGGCCCCAAACACTTCCTTCTTCATTCACTCTTTATTCTATCCAGGCTACAAGCCTGTTCCTTGGTGCCACTCACACCCAGTGTGGGTCTTCCCTCTTCGGTGTATTCCTCCAATCAGTGGACTATTTCAGTGCCACACATCCACAACCTGGTCACCTCCCAAAGCCCCACCTATGAGAGCATGAGACTGTGAGGAGACATCTAGATAGGAGCCACCATGCATATCCTTACTCTTGGTATGAGGAGAAGCATTAGGAGGGACATCGGAGGAGAGCAGGGCAGTGGAAAGGCAGACAAGGGTGGGGAGTGTGGAGTGGTGAAGACGCCAGTTTGTCTGCCTGAGATGATGTCATTCTTTGCAGCCTGGGCTATGAGGTCTAGGCTCCTGGCTTGGAATTCCTGCTGCTCTATCAGCAGAACATCTTTTCTCAGCTTTTCAATCGTCCTTTATGAAGCATACTTTCTCTGGAAAATGATTGATTCCCACGAATGCTATGAAGTTTGAGCCTCGGAGGCCTGGCTGGGAACCCACCCTCTCTTGCAAATTGGCAGACTGAGCTTCTAGTGCATGGAAGAAGGCTTGATTCAGAATTTAAAGGAAACCATCAAGCCCATTTAAGAAATTCAACACTGAATGAACTCAAACAATGCACTTTCAAAATATGTTGATATAGCAGCTTTTCAAACTTTAGTGAATGCTTACTGGCTCTATTTTAAAATTCCCTCTTTTATCTCTGTAAGAGTTCACTAGAATTCTTTATCGTGACTTGATAATTTCTGAACTACAACTGAAAATATTGATTGGAATTTTGCAAGAGTCAATGCTTTTGGTTTTGTACCAGCTTTCAGGACCTACAAATAGAATGGGTGCTCTCTCTTTTCTGGCAGTTCATGAAAGAGATGCAGGTAGACAAGCTCATCTTGTGATGGGTCCCATAAAACCCTCCTCATGGGGCTCTTTCAGAATCCTAGGGTGAAGAAGATCTTCCGATTGGCTTTGAGGGAAAAGTGAGGCTCTGAAGACTTAGCAGTGGTCTCAGCAAGAGACTTTGTGCTTGGATTCTGCCTCCCACTGGTGCCCCTCCCTTTATTGCAGAAGGGAGAAGAGTAATGGAAAACAGAGAGGAGACTGGCGTGGAGCTTCAGAATAGTGGGTAATTACCAGGAAAAAAAAAAAGCCTTCGGCTTTGTATCAGAGCAAGTATCAAATACTGTTTGGTCCAAGTACATTTTGTCCCAATCTATTTCTTATGCAAATCAAACATCTAGAGAGCAGCCTGCCACAAAAGTTGAATCCACTTCCCCAACTTCATTCAGTTTGTCCTCAAAAGGAGTATCATGTACCTGACTGTTCACTGGGCCTCCGCTCTAAGAAACTGTAGGAGAGCTCTCTTTCTCTGTCTCAGAATCTTATCATTTTCAGGCTTCTCTAGAAGTCAAAAGCACCTACTCTTTTGTTAAGGTGGGCTTCAAAAAGGAGAACAATTGCCATTAAAACACCCTCAGGGTTCATATGAGAACATCGTCAACATGTCCTTCTAGCCAGATGCTACCAACCTCCGAAGTGAGTCTATAACGCTCACCTGTGGCTGCCCCTGGCTAAGCAATTTACAAGGATTATTTCACGGTGCCCTTTCAAGGAGCTTGGGAATTATGCAGCCCCATGTATTGGTTTGGACACCGAAGGCTCAGATGGGTCCAGCTAACTTGCCCAAGATCACACAATTGAAAGCATGACAGACTATGACCTCTAGCTCCAGGGTGACAAAATCTAGCACTGATGACCATAACCTGTGCTCCGGAGTAGTGATTCACCTAATAGGCTCTGATTTTTTGACTTCTCAAGTAGAACTTAGCATACAAAAGGCTTTCCAGGTGTCTTGCTCTGATGGGGGAAAATAAAGCATGCTGACATACACACACCGCTCTTCACATTGTAAATAACACTATGTCATAGGTCTTAACATGTCCTCCCCAAAGAGAAGAAAATTGAGCTAAAAATATTTGCCTGTTTTTTCACAAAAGTCACGTAGCCAAGGCTGCACATCCAGCAAGTGACCAAGATGGAGTTTGAATTACAGGCACACTACAGACTGTAACAGCTCTGCCTTCCCTCATAGCAATTTACAGCCTCTTGCCAGAACCCTCAGCACTCCCACTGGAGGTGGAAAGCTATTGAGCTACCCTGCAGCCCTCTGCTTGAGGTAACCCATCCTTGGGTGAGTGGTACTAGGACATTGTTGACTTGCATGGGCCCAAGTTGCTGGATGAGAAGAACATATATGAAGACAGGCAGAAAGGATCCTCTTGGAATGGGAGTAAGGACCCTGACCCACACAGAAGGGCCACGCTGAGCTGTCAGTGATGAGTATAATTTATGTCAAGTCATAGGCATGGTCCTTCTGCACTTGGCTTGCTCTATACTGCCAAGACCTGCTGGCATGGCTTACTTGTTCCCTCCTCTACCAAGCATTCTCATCCTCCATCTTCCCCTCCCCATTCTCTGTTTCCAGTACGGATTCCCATGGCTCGCTGTGCTGTCTCCCCCCTAGCTCCTCAGGCAAGAAAATGACTTCTGAGATCCTAGTGTCTTCCAGTTACAGCACACAATGACTAGTGTGCTGCAGGGGCTCAGTAAGTGTTTAATGGAAAGGAGAGAAGAGACCCAGAATTAGAGCTGTGTCTTTGGGAAGAGAAACTCAGAATCTACACATGTGAGATCCCTGTGATGTTTTCATACTCAGGAGTGAACTCTGAAGAACAAAGTAGAAACCATTCCTGATGTTTCAAAGCTGCACTAAAACAAATCCTGGTGTTAAATTGTTTCTTAAAAATATGTTCCCTTAACTAGGTATGGTAGTGTATAGCTGTGCTCCCAGCACTCAAGAGGCTGAGGCAGGAGGATTATTGCAAGTTTGAGGCCATCGTGAGCTACATTTTGTTCTATAACATGTACAGCATTTGTGTTGTGCAATCTAGATATGTCTCCTAGTGCTAGGGAGATGGGTTGGTAGAATAGGTGCTTCCCTGGCAAGCGCAGGGGCCTGAGTTCAGTCCCCAGTTCCACCACCAAAAAAAAAAGAAAAGGATATGCCTCCTACTGCATGAATCCTAGGTCAACAGTGAGACACTTTCTGGTATTTCTAAGGAAAAAAAAGGAACTCTCAGAGGATATGCACATTCCTAGAACCTGTTTATTGTTTTTTCCTATAAACCTATATACTAGCATTTTACAGTTTACAAGAGGTTTCACATCATTGCTTTGCTTTCCTGTCCTATGAAATCAGTCCAGGGCTACAACCTCTACTTTACAGAGAAGGAAACTGAGTCACAGGAACATTTTAATGGCTTGCCATGCAGGTATTTCCTTAGTTCTTTGATGCTATCATTGAAAAATATGCCATCAATATAACAATAGGTTTCGAGGGTAAACCAACTCTATCACATCGCATGGCTATATCACTTAAGAGCTACTCCAGCATTTGTGAAACACAAAATCATATGTGCTTCTGATAATATATCCGGATGCTTCATGGGGACAGCACACTCTCTGCTGTTTTCAAGGAAGTCCTGTTGAATGACTAAGGACTGAATTATGGGAAAGTCTATGACCCTTGATTACTGCTCTGGAGGAGTAGTCAAGCTTGGGAGACTAGTGGGCTTGCAATTTAAAGCTGTATTCCAGGACAAAGTTCCAGGTATCAGAGTTCACTTTTAAAATAATAGGAGAAAGCACCCTTTATGACGTTTGCAATAATATAACCTTTTTTTCTATCAAGTATAATAATGCTTGATGTGAGTTTTCTTAAACTCAAACTTAGTTTGCCTAAATATAAAAATAAGAAAGCAAGACTAAACTAAAATTGACACCTGAACCTGTTCAGAAATAGTTGTCCTCCCACTAGAACTGGTTTTGTGTGCAAGGGCTAAACATTCAACTTTTTATTCCAGTCTTGATTGAAGCAGTGAAGAAGAAAAAAAGTTTTCCAATTCTGTAAAGAACAAGAAATTAGATTCAAGTGGTAACTGAGCTTCTCCCCAGATTATTGTGCAAGGCTCTCTTTTCTTCCCCCCACAGTGGATAATGCATGCTCATTGTGACTTATCTGGAGCCGGCTTCTTTTACACACTCAGCTATATAAAGTCACGGTGGCCCTGGGGCCAGAGATTCGGGGAGCACCACTGTCTAGAGAGAATGCAACAGCCGGGAACAGGAGCACCTGCCTGCACTGCCGACACTCCCTGTTGTATGAGCCCAAGTGGCACCCCTGCGTGCTGACAAGGAGCAAGCCCAAAGGGGACTGGGCCACTAATCTCCCTCAGAAACGTCCCCTAGGACTGTCCTGCTGCTTCGTTCTGACCCTTCATTTTACCTTTTCACTTGTATTTCTGACCTAGAATGATTGAGGACTGGGCTCTGGAAAGAACGGATTTGGCCAGTTTTCTCGGGCCACCTGGAAAGCCCCTGTTCTACAAAGCAATGGTGATGAAGGCCTTGGTCCTGCTGGCTGTCTTCACGGAAGCCTCAGCGAGGTCCTGCACGCCAAACAAAGCAGGTAGGCACCGGCACCAGGCCTCCCGCCTGGCCAAGAACCCCTTCCTGAAGCTTCCCTTTGCAGTGCTTGCAGCTGTGTCCTGCTGGCTTTGTTTTGAAAACCCAACAATGCCACCAAGGAAAAGTACCTAAGACTCCAGCACAAATGGGCTTTTCACACAGGAACCAAAAATACCGGATAAACTAACTTTATTAAAATTAAATAATTCTCATTCTCTTTCCTTCCTCTCTTATATGTAAAACATCTACTTTTTTTCTATTTGACAATTGAATTTCTCTCTTGTGTTATAAACCAGTGTTTTACAATATTGTGTGTATAGTGAACTTTTTTAATTCTATGTGCTCATTTTCTAAAGGAGATATGGACAGTATATTCCAATCTGTTTTTGCACAGGGGAAATAATCCCCAAAATACAGTAAAAGTTTAAAAATGGACCATTTAAAATATATATGTAATGTATATGCAGTTATTAAATAGATGTAGCTTAAGTATTAAAATAGAACTTTAGCAGCTGAAACTTGGGGGAATTCCTAACAGCTGGGGAAGAAGCGCAGGAAAATGTTTTTTCCAGGCATGAATGAGACATGCTGCTCTGTACTCAGACTGTTGCGGTGACCATGTCTGAGTCAAGTCCCATGTGTGTGCTTCTAGATGTCATTCTTGTGTTTTGTTATCCCAAAACCATCATCACCAAAATCCCGGAGTGTCCCTATGGATGGGAAGTGCATCAGCTGGCCCTCGGGGGGCTGTGCTACAATGGGGTCCATGAAGGCGGATACTACCAGTTTGTCATCCCAGACTTGTCGCCTAAAAACAAGTCCTACTGTGGAACCCAGTCTGAGGTAAGGCTGAGCCATAGAATGCAGAGCTGCTTAAGGTAAGGCAGCTGGGCCCAGAATGCCAGGTTTGCTGTCCATCCTTATGAGGATTCAGGATTTCCTGTTCAAAGTCAGTCCTTAAGTGTTGGGAGATAGCTCAGCACAGGATCCTGAGTTCAATCGCCAGTACTGCATGCTGTGTGCTGGCCCTGGAACCCCAAGTGCACCATACTGGCCTCAAAACTGGGCATGGTGGTGTGTGCCTATAATCCCAACACCAGGAAGCTGAGACAGGAGGATCACTATGAGTCCAAGCTACATACCAAGACCCTGTATTAAAAAAAAAAAAAAGTCATCCTCATAAAATCTACCTAGTTTAGTAACTATTCTGGCTTGACTTTTATTCTCCTAATTTGCTGCTTGAGCCAGTAGGGTCACCTTCTGTGAATAGAACAAAGCACATTTCCCACCTCTAACTCACTTCTAATTCAGAGCTTGCTCTCATAAACCACCATTCTTGATGGGCTGTTCTGTTCCCAGAACTTAGAAACAATAATAAAGTGCATTTGAAAGAGCATTTTAAAGGAGTGACCAGCATCTAACAGGCCTTAACTGGGTCACATGCAGAATCCAGGGCATGGAATCATGGAATCTTAAGGCAACACATTTCCTCTTGCCAAGTATCCTAATAAGGCAGTGGAGGAGAAATCTGAGACCACCCAACAAAGTCATCAGCTTAGGACTATAGAATCAAAAGGGACCTGGTCGCAGAGGGAGACTGGGTCTTCTGATCCTCTCCCTGTGATCCAGCACTCCTGCTGTCTGGACACCAGATTATATACACAAAAGATGTGAGGGGGAGCTCCCAGGGCCAGCTCTAATCCCAAAGGCCCCCCAAGACCCAAAGACTTCACAGGTAGAGCTATGTGTGTGATCAGTAATACGTCCTGTCCTTAAATATATCCTGGCAAGGTGAACTAGAAGTCATCTCCACAATTCCAGGTCAGTTACAGCCTAGTGGTGTGTGTGTGATTTCCAAGTCCAACATGCCAGAGGAGAGAATCTTACAATCAGTATTTAGCTGGAAGAAGGAGAACAGCAAAGAACTAGACAATAATGCTTTAGATTGGGGAGATGCATGACGTCATTCACCCAGGATACTCCAACAGGGGAGATACATGAAAAGTTGAGGTTGACAGGGGCCTGGGGTTTGATCCCTGGAGTGCTGTGCCAGCCCCATCCCAGGGGCACACTGAGATGGAGATTGAGACTAGGCATGGTGCACATGCCTGTAATCCCAGTGCTTGGGAGGCTGTACACAGTAGAATCACAAGTCCAATCTATGTAGTGAGATCCTGTAAATCCTATAGACCCTGTACTAAACACATTTAAAAAGAAAAGAGAGTTGAGGTTGAGAAAAAGAGATTTTGAGTTGACTCTTTTTGGTTGATGCCAGATGAGTTCATGACCTTTAAGATTTTATTGTCAGTACATTAATTGTTTTATGTATACATGCGCAATGATCATTGCGGAAACATGGTGCATGCACATAACACACCTTATTTCTTTTTGTGTCCCCTTTCCTTCCCCTCCTTCCCTCCCCTTCTATTTCTTTGACATCAACCTACATTATTTTATTATTAAATCATTTTAGTTGAAGGGACTTAAACATTCCTTTAAAAACTCAGCTCACCAACAGACAAAAGGAGTGAATTTTGTCATCAGTGGCAAACATGCATGCCTTCCCATCGGGCTGCTCTCTGAGCCATCTTCACCCACTTCCCCACAATGCTGACCCCTTTCCTGGGGGCCCAGGGCGACCTAATACCTGGCTTCTTTGCTCCTGCAGTACAAGCCTCCCATCTACCACTTCTACAGCCACATAGTTTCCAATGACAGCACAGTGATTGTGAAGAACCAGCCCGTGAACTACTCCTTCTCCTGCACCTACCACTCCACCTACCTGGTGAACCAGGCTGCCTTCGACCAGAGGTAAGCTGCTCTGCAGGGCAGGGGGACTGGCCGCCTGCGGGTGTGCTGCAGTCCCTATCACACGGGCGTGTTTCAGTCCTTATGCAAAATTCTCTCCCCTTTTCAGAGTGGCCACTGTGCACGTGAAGAATGGGAGCATGGGCACATTTGAAAGCCAGTTGTCTCTCAACTTCTACACCGTGAGTCTGGCCTCCCTCCTTCCCCCTGCCCCTGTGATCTTTCCAGAAGGCGATTGGCTGCTTCCTTTGAATCTGCTCTTGCTCAAGCTCCATGCAGAGCCCAGTTCTAGGTTCAAATCGAAACCAAAGCTTTGCTTTAAACCTCTTTAAAGTCTAGATACAGCTGAAAGGCAGATTCATAGACTGCGTGAAAAAGCTGCATGCTGCCACCCAGATCTAAGGCCAACTTTCCCATTTCCCAGAGATGTTGAGATGGAATTTAAAGGCACACTCTGGAATTTGTTTAAGTGCTCCAGAGGAACCAAATGTGCAAGGCTGTTAGCCCAGCACTCCTCCTGTGCAGAAGGGGCACCTTGTGTTTGAAATCAGCAGCTTCCAGGGAGGATACAAACAGGCAGAGAGGACACTGGCCCAGCTGGTAGAGGAAGCCTCAGGCAGGAACACAAACCTTAACAGACATCTGAACTGGAAGACAAATCTTAGAGGGCAACTCACTCCACCCAATCATTACACGAAGGGAAATCCTGCCCTGCCAGGAGTTCCACTAACTGTGGACTCTGAGCTTGTTTTGCTGCTGCCTGAAGTCAGCATTAACCCTGCCGAGCTCAGCAGCAAGAGCTGGCAGGACCAAGAACATCCAGCCTGTGATACAGAGGAGTAACTGCAGTTCAGAGAGAGGAAGGGACTTGTCCAAAACCATACAGGCACTTTCTTTTTTTTTAGAATACAAAATAATGATAGAAAAGAAAAAGGAAAATAGCACTAGAAATGATACAAGATTTCACTAAACAAAGTAATAGGAATTCAGCAGTGGTTGCCGTATTACATGATGCTATCCTCAAATAAGTTGTTTGGATTACCAGATATAAATGTGTAAGATTCACTTAAACAAACCAAAACTGCGGCTGGGGAGATAGCTCAGTAGAATCAGCACTTGCCTGGCAAGCTCAAGGGCCTGAGTTCAATCCCTGGTTCCAAAAAAAAAAAAAAAAAAAAAAATACAATAAACAAACCAAAACAAAACCAGAAAAGTTATAAGAAATTCAAAAGAGGGAAAAAAATGAGAAAAAAAAATTTTTTAAGCATTAACTGCTTCCTTCAAAAGACCAGCAAAAATCGACAGTACAGTTATGTAAACTATCCTGCATATATGCCTAAATATTTCTTTTCCCTTCTTTTGTTTGTCCTTTCCCTTGTCCCAGTTTTTCTTATTAAATAATTTCTTTCCCTTTCACAGTATCTGTTGTTCCTTTTAGATGTTCATTACTCTTCCACATTCTCACACTAGCAAGATAATATAATGTTTGTGAATGTGGATCTGACTTATTTCAGTTATCAATATAGTCTCTAGCTGCATCCATTTATCTACAAAATAAATTCAAATTTATCTTTTTTATAGCTGAGTAATGCTCCATTGCCTAAAAATACATCTTCTTTACTCACTTCGCAGTTGATGGGCCACGCAAGTACTTTGGAGGAGTGTCCATCCTAGGGCATAGACCTCCTAGCCGCGGTCTCTACAGTGACCGTGTGGGTCAGCAAGCTTAAGTTCAGGGGCCTCTCACCGACATGAGCCCCTCAGAGGCCCTGCATCTCACTTTGGATTCAAAATTCTTTTTTTTTTTTTTAATGCAAAAGGACTTTCCAAACTTTATAAACTACAAAGTGCCCTAAAACCTAGGACTTCCCTTAGCCATGGTCCAGGACTGGTTAGGTCCTGAGAACTGGAACCCCACACAGCCCGTGATCTATCACCAGTGGACACATCCAGCGTGGGCCACCACTGTGTTGAAAGAGTGGCAAAGCTACTGCAGTCCCCAGTGAAGGCTGTCAGAGGAGCCCTGGTCGGCAAGCACTGCAAGCCTCAGCAGACATCGTGATGGCAGGCTCCCCACTACTGTGTGCCTGCTCAGCAGGAAACAATTGTTACTTCAACCAGATGAAATTATAAACACGAACTCATGAAGGATTTACAGCAGTTGTCAATAGGAAGGTACCAGAATTTTCAAAACTCATCACCCTCCATCCCCCTTACTGGGCTAAGCTGAAGATTTAAACCATATAGTACAGGGTCTCATTACACAGCTGGGACTCACACAGAATCTCTTGCTTTCAGCCTCCCTAGCACTTGGATTACAGACGTCCACCACCATGCCCAGTCTTGGCGGCTGGCTCAGCACCCCCAGGGGCAGGGCTGGAGCAGCATGTGGTGCTGGAGATGGAGCCCCGGTCCCTGCACTTTCCCAAGCAGGTGCTCTGCTGAGTTATCTTGCCAGCCCTTAACATAAAATCTTAAAGCTAGGCATGGTGGCACAGGCCTGTAATCTCAGCACCAGGGAGACTGAGGCAGGGGGATCATTGCAAGTTTCAGACCATTCTGGGCTGTAAAGTGAGCTTTAGGCCAGCCTGAACCATATAACGAGACAGTACCTTAAAAAGACAGAAACAAATCAAATCTTAGAGCTAGAACTAGTTTATTCTTTTTTACAAAACAATAATAATTAAGAGCATGTTCTCAGAATGACCCAGACTGCCCTCTGGGGACACAGGGTTACAGGACATTTCCCTGCACTGTCACAGAAGTGAAGCCAAGGCTTTTTCCAGGGCCCATCAAGGCCCTTTCAGGTAAACAGACATCAGGAGAGAGGGCCCTGTGCTGCCCAGGGATTTGTGCACATATTAATGTGGCCCCAGAGGCCTGGCTTACAACCTGATCCATGTGGCTGGTTTTCATTTTTCTCCCTTTTCTGCTTGGAGAGAATCCTTGCATGTTTCCTTTCAGAGACCAGCAGAAATCGACAGTACAATTTTCCAAGTGTTCCCTGCCCATATTCCCACCAAGCTGCCAGACAGATCCTATGGCCTGGAGAGTAGAATGGAATCAATGCACTGCTAACAGCTTGGAATTCTGGGAGCTCTAAAACCTGGGCTCTAATGGCACAAGTTCTCAGCATGCTTTTCCTTTCTTTCCTCCTCATGTCTCTCCCACTCGCTTTTGCCAAACAACCATGCTGGGTATTTCCAGCAACAAGTGATTTTAAATCCTGGTCCAGAATAAGGCAGGGTGGTCAGCTCTGGTGCAGCACTGCAGCAAAGGGACTGCCACTCCCCACAAGACTACTGGCCAGAAGGCCAGTGGCACTGCTTGGTGACTGTGACCTTGGGCAAGTTGATTCATTTCTCTGTGCCTCTGTCCCTTCTGCCTTTGAAAGTAGGACTATAGCAACACTTACCATTAGAATTGTTATGAAGATTAAATATTTTTAGGATGCATGTAGTATAGTACCTGGCAAGATAAATGCTCCAGAAAATAGCCGCCCTCCAGAATGCAGGCTTTGACCCCAACTGACCTGAAGATGTCAGGCCTGCCAGTACTGTTGCCTTAGGGAGCTTGACTATCAGTGTCAGAGTGGGATTAGGTTGGCCTTTCCTAACCATTCCTCTTAGACAGAAAGAAATGGAAAAGTTTGGGATATAAACCTGTAAGCATTCAAGTCCAAAATCCAACTTCTAGAGGTATGACAAATGTAGGGCAGACTCCTGGGGCAGGGAGAACCCTGAGGGATAGATTTGTCCCTAGATGGCTGTATGGCCCATTCCTCACTGTCTTTAAATGCTGTTCAAACGCTCCCTTTCCATGAGGACCCCGCCACCATATCTAAAGTTACCTCCTGCCCTTCCGCCTTCTAATCTGCATTCCCTGCCCTATCGTTCTTGTTGATTTTCTATGTTACATGTTGTATTCTCTTCTAATGCATTGTATAACTTGCTGTTGTCTGTCACTCCTGCTAGACTATCAGACCTCTAGAGCAAAATCTTTCTTTTGTTCACTAAAATATCTCATATATAGAGTGTCTTAACATAGGAACTATGCAAATATATAGACCAGTGTCCGATGCATACTAGGCAACTAGTAAGTGATGCTGTAACATATCCATTATTAATTTTACTGGAAACCCATTGTAAACTTTCCAAGCCAGTGTGAAATTGGCTCAGGCAAGAATTGGAGGAGAACCAGGCAGACAGTGGCTGTGTGTGTTCGTAAAACATAGTTCCTCAGCTCACCTGCATTGGACTTTTTTTCCTATCAGTCAAATTTTGCTGGCATAAATGAGATGCATATACAAGTGTGTGAGACCCACCATGACCAGCAAATCTAGAACGTGGGATGTTTGTCATCTTCCAGGATGACACCAGTGTCCTAGAATGTACATCTTCCCTGGTACTAGAAGTCACCCTGTGGTCTCCTGTGCTTGCTCTTTGGGTCTGAGTCCCATTCCCATTTATCTGCCCCTCCAATCCCCAGTGCTCAGCCTGAGAGCTCATAATGTCTAGTGTTGATTTCTCTCCAAAGAATGCCAAGTTCTCCACCAAGAAAGAAGCCCCCTTTGTCCTGGAGACATCTGAAATTGGTTCAGATCTATTTGCAGGAGTGGAAGCCAAAGGGTTAAGCACTAGGTATGTATATTTCCGATGCATTTATATTTTTAAACAGAAAGAGAGACCACCCAAGAGATGTTTTAATCACCAGACAGTTCTCGGCATAAGAAGCTGACTCCAGTGATGCCATGTTCTTCTATTTCCAGGTTTAAAGTGGTCCTGAACAGCTGCTGGGCCACTCCTTCAGCAGACTTCATGTATCCTCTGCAGTGGCAGCTGATCAACAAGGGGTGGGTACCACTCTCTAGAGCCAAGAGCTCAGGGATCTCCCCTACTTATCTCTGGCTTGGAATGACTTTGAAGGATACCTTTTACTCATACTGGGCCCTTTTGGAGCAAATTCTAGTGCCCAAGCATTCCTGTAGTGGTGGTGAGTGGTGTATGTGAAGGGTCTCACCTTGCAGTGAGTGGGCGTGGATAGCACACCCACCTCAGAGCGAGCTGGTGTGCAGGAGGCTGGCATGGTAATGGCACGAGGCCCTCCCAAGTGGACTTCTACCCTGCAGAAGTAGCTGTTGTGGAAGGACTGATGCCATGGCCTGTTCCCAGAGCCCCACTGACAAGACACCAATGTCTGTTCCTTACTTCCCTCCTCCACCCTATACCAAAGCTATCTACATTCTTTCCTACTGCCTTTCACCATGCTGGGGACACTGGGCTGCAAAGAGCTATTTTTAAGGCCTCCCACCTTGAGTTCGCCAAGGGATCTCAGGTTCATGGACCAGATGAGCATGCAAGTGTCTTGTTTTATAACCTGGAAAATGCCCACAGCTCTGTCACCACTCAGAGCTCACCACAAACAGAGCAAGCTCTGGCTCTTGGTCCAGATATACAGGCACAACCTTCACCCCTGATTTCACTCATGAAATCTCAGACGTGCTGTGCCTTAGATCTGCCTCACTGTCAGCCAAACCACATTCTGAGGTCACCTTGCCACTTGTTTTCTGTGCTCAGAATGGAACATTTTTACAAAGATGGTAATGTATGTGTAATTTCAATAGTGGAGCATAAATTCAAATTTCCAATAGCAAGCTTTAAGGCACATGGGACATGGGTGTCTAGCGCAGCCCTAGGAAACCCTGCTTTTACCACTGTACCCACTGCCGTTTGTCTCCTTGGGAGTCTGCAAGGTCCTGAGCCATGAGAAGACTTCTTCTTTGAGGGTCTCATCTCCAGATGACAGAGGAATGAGGAGTCCCTCCCCTCTCACTGTACCTTGTTTGTAGGATGGAAACAATCATGCCTGTGTCATGGCCCCTTCCCTTGACCTCATAATTGTGAAAAGTAAAGGGGATGCCACCTCCCACAGTGCTCAAAAGGGCAGAGTGGGTGACAAATCTAGGGGAGTGTTGTTCAGCACACATTAGCTTCAGAGCCCTTGCTGAGGTCCCTCAGAGTGATGTTTGATTGTCCTCCTTCCCTATGTGCACCAGCTGCCCCACAGATGAGACAGTCCTTGTGCATGAGAACGGGAAGGATCATAGAGCAACTTTCCAGTTCAATGCATTCCGGTTCCAGAACATTCCCAAACTCTCCAAGGTTTGGTTACACTGTGAGACATTCATCTGTGACAGCGAGAAGCTCTCCTGCCCTGTGGTGAGCCACCATTCTGTGAAGGGGACGGTCACCCAAGGAGGCGGGGCTTGAGCTGGGAAAGTGCACGGTGGCCAGTGTGGTGGCAGTGTGTGGACAGGTGGCTACCTGGAGGAAAGGACACAGGTGCAGGAAGAGAAGCTGGAGCGCTGTGTACCCAGCCACCTACAACCTGTCCAGGGTGCCATGTGTCACTTAATCCCCTGGGCCTGTCTTTCCCTTTTCAGAGCCTGCACTGTATAGCTAAGGTGGAAACAAACATGGTAATGCTCTGAAAAAGTTAAATGTACAAGGGAACTCAAGGTGTGCGCAAAACCAAGAGGCAGGCATCCAGAGTCTTGGTGGGACAGTCTCCACAGAGATCTGCAGAAATTCTGGACCAGGGCTAATGGGGCTGTGGGAAGGGCTGGCAATCTGCGATCACTGGCTTTCACAGCCATCACCTTAAAGACCTCAAAGGGCTGAATCTCCAACACTTGTCCTCTCTGGTGTACTTGTATCCAAAGCCTCAGGCTCCCCAAGGCTGCCCACCCACATGCCTGAGCCCTGGCAGAAAGGTGGTGATCGCACTGCCTCTGTGGATACACTTGGCCAGCAAATGGCCATTGAAGGGTGCAGATCGGAAAAGGGAGAGAACAGAGCCAGTGGGCGCCAGTTGGGGAAAGGCTGGGAAAACCATTTCACAGTTGATCCAAACACAAGTATTGACAGCACAATTTTTAAAAGGAAAAAGGAAATGAGCCAGAGCACATTTCTGCAAGTGTCCACATCTTAAATCACTGTGCTATGCGCAACTTACTAACAGCCTTACTCCTTACAAAAAGGTTGATGTCTTTTTCTGTACATAATGGGAATCGCCTCTGCAGCAGGGTTCCTTCCAGACTGTAGCATTAATAAAGTTTTTGCTGCCTCCTCTGAATTACAAATATAAGACAACCATATGTGTTGATTGGAAAATTATTACTCCATCCAGTTTGGCTTTTTGTTTTGTTTTGTTTTTTTCGGGGTTTTTGTTGTTGTTGTTGTTGTTGTTGTTCTTGTTCTTGTTCTTGTTTTAAATCATTCTAATCTCTCTCCACTGCCTCCTCAGACCTGCGACAAAAGGAAGCGGCTGCTGCGGGACCAGAGGGGCGGTGTGCTGGTGGTGGAGCTGTCCCTGCGGAGTAAGCCCCCATTTCCGTAGTTGCCTACCTCTGGGCTGCGTCCGCAGGCACGGCCGGTTTGAGCATTTTCACTGAATTGCCAAACCAGGTGTGCCTGTGAACACAGCTCTCCCCTGCAGCCCAGTCTCCCGGCAAGAGGTGAGAGGCAACTCCTGCCAAATAAGGCGTGGAGGTTTGTTGGGTGCTGCACCCTACTGAGCGCTATTGGCTGCCAAAGCCAAAGGCCACCAAGGAATGTGCTGAGCTCCCATACAAGCATGGAGCGAACAAAAGGAGAGAATGAAATGTTCTAAGAAAGTCAAGTAGGTGGGCTGGGGAGATAGCTCGGTGGTCTAAGTGCCTGCAAGCAGGCAAGCAGAAGGTCCTGGATTTGATTCCCCAGTACCACATGCCATGCCAGTCCCAGAACCCTGGGAGCACTGTGAGGGCCACCCCACCAAGACTTGGCATGGTGGCACACACCTGTAAATCCAGCTCTGGGGAGGAGGCTGAGACAGGAGGATCACTAGGAATCTGAGCTGCATAGCAAGACCCTGTACCAAGTAAATAAATAAATAGATTTTAAAAAATTTAGAAAGTACAAGTCAATAAACCTTTATAAAGCATTCAGCCCTGCCTGGCCTGGGCTGGGCCCTGGAGTTTGGGCCCAACAAAACCTACGAGGGACCTCTCCTCAAAGAACTTGCCATCTTGCAAGGACGGAGATTACCGTTAGAGTGGGGATGGTGGTCAGGATGATGCCAAAGTAAGCAGCAAGGGAATCCAACTCCATCCAAGCTAGGGGAGGAAGACCTCTGTGGAAATGACAAAGGTAACCCGAGGGCTGCTATATCCTGAGGGCAAGCAACACTCGCAGGGGGGTGGCCTTCACCTGGACACCTGGGAGTGCAGTTACCAAACGAAGGTCCAGGCTCCAGGCCCAGGCTACCCACCGAGTTAGCGTGATCTGCAAGCTAAAATATATACATAAAATGGTTTTCCATTTGTATTTAAAGAAGTGTTTTGCAACACACATAAAACTATATGAAATTCAAGTTTTAGGCCTTGAAAGTTTTATTAAAATGCAGACTTGTTCATTTAGGCGGTGTAGAATTGTCTACAGCTGTTCACACTACAGTGCAAGTGGGGATTAATGGGACAGAGAATGTAGGGCTCAGAACACTGAAATGTTTACTAGCTCATCGTTTGCTTAAAGTTTACCAAGGTCCAGGAGAAGACGCTTGAGCTGACACCTTTACAAACTCCAGCATAAACTCTGTCCTCCCTAAAAGCTGGTGCTCGTGGTTTAATGTGGGAAACTGAGGGCTGGGGGCATAGGATCAGATTCATTTCAGAAATGTAACTCTGTGACTTCTCCTTCCGTGATTTTCCTTAAAGCCCACATTCTCTCTCTCTCTCTCTCTCTCTTTACTCACTCCAGGCAGGGGATTCCCGAGCCTCTATAGTTTCTCAGGTAAGGAAAAGAAACACTTCTGGGAAATGTCATGGGAACTCTTGCATTTAGAGAACATGATTCTCGATGATCTGTTCACTTAACAAATATTTGAGTCCATGCTAAGGTTCTACTCTATTGACAGAGTGACCTTGAGCAGTGACCTTGCTCTCCTCTGTGAGGCTGGACTAATAATTGCTTGTGTCACTAGGGAGCTATGAGGATTGTTCAATTACAGTTAAAGGCACCGAACATAGCCAGGCACACAGCAAACAACCAGGAAGTGTCAGGCATAGTTACGAGTACCAGGCACTGTTCTAGGCACTGCTACCGCAGTGAGTAAGACAGGCAAGGCCCCTGGCATTCCTAATCTGTGTGGTGCATAGGGCCAGTACAGAGGGGACATGATTCAGTGCAGGCTGGAAAGCCTCTCAGAGGAATGACCATTTCAGCTAAGGCCTCACTGGGCTGCTGAAAAGGAAGTGACCATGCGAGGAGTCGGAGTAAAACCAATCCATTGATTAATAAGCTCTTAGACACAGCGTTGTGCTCATCACTAAAGGAAAATCATGTAGATCAACCATTTAAAGTCCAATTATTGATGCTCATGTTTAAAGGACACCCTCTCACAAAAGCCCTACAGGGAGATGCACCATTACTGATGGTCCAAGCTTAGATGTCCACTGGCCAAGGGCCACAAGCCAGATTTTCTGGCCAGGTTCTTTGTGTTGATAAAAGCAAGCTGTGGAATTCCCAGGAGATGAGCAGAGATGACTTTGCATAAAATGTGCAGTTTCGTGAAGACCCACTGAAGGCCCCTGAGTTGCCGGTTGCATTGAGTCTGCTTGGGTAATCCTGGCCTTTGTAAAACCATTTCTCAGTGCTCTGTGTCTCACCCTTCTGCCCCACAGATGTCCTCTATCACCTCCTCCTGATGCTGGGGATTTGTGCTGTGTTGTAGGAGTTAGCCAGGCAGCTGCAGCTCCTGCCCCTAGGTCATCCTCAGAGACCACAGACTTATTGACTGTGCTATGAAAAAGAACAGTCAGAAGGCCGCACTGCTGGGGAACAGAGGGGAGCACTCTGCCAAATATGTGTTCCAGGGACTTTTGTGAATTCAGTGATCCTTATCCTTCAGTGTCAACCTTCCTCTTTCTACTTCCTGGGACCCTACATCCTGGTAGCACCTCCCCCATAGCTGGGGAGGAGTCTTCCTTCTCAGACTCAAATCAGGGTGACCAACTGCAGACTCCTTTGAAAGCTGTTCCGGCTTTAAGAAATGATGCACACCTGACGAAATGCAGCTGAGTATCGCGAGGTGCAGGGAGGACACATAAGCACGATGTCAGTGCTAATGGCAGCATGCACGGGGCTGCCAGCTCTGCCCACCAAGGGAAGGTCCACCCAAAGATCAGTGCTCAGCCCTGCGCTTGCAGCTTCCACTGAGGCGGGAACCCGAGGGGCATGGAATAGTTTTGCTCAAAGCTGAGTAAGAGAAAGGAAATGGGCTTCTGAGGGTCCCTAGTATGAACCTAATTTGTTTTTAACATTTCTTAAATACACATAAATATTAGGTAACTATAAACTCCTTATCCTCTTAATTGATATATACTTCTAGAAATCAAAAGAAAATTACTAAATATGGAGAAAGCTACAAAACAAACAAAACTCACCTTCACTTACTATAATATTGTGGTACTGCCTGCAACGTCCACTGAGGAAAGATGCACCCCATGCAGGCTGTCCGACCCTGGTGACATGATCCTACTATTTGCCTGTAATGCTTGAGGTTCTCATAATTTCCCCCTACTTGCTCTACTAAGAGGTCTTCTTTGGGAATGAGTGATCTGACCTCAGCTCACCTTGAACTAAATATTTAAAATGGAACCAACAAGAACTATCAGAAAGACAAATGCAATGAAATCACTTGGTAGCATACCCTCAAAACAGGGACACCTCAGTGACCCAGACAATGTCAGGAATTTACATCTGTCAGCCCAATAAAAGCTGAATGCAGCAGCCTTGGAGGAGAGTTGGATAGTGCCGTAGGACAAGCCCGAGTTTTGCTCTCAGGCATATAAAGACTTAACTAAATTAAAAAAAAAAAAAAAAAAAAAAAAAAAAAAAAAAAAAAAAAAAAAAAAAAAAAAAAAAAAAAAAAAAAAAAAAAAAAAAAACTTGATTAGAGGGCTTATAACTAAGTTAAAAGTTAGTTTATCGGTCTGTAATTAATGTGTTTGAGAACTGTGGACTTCTTAAGTGTGGTAGTTCTTTACAACTTGTGTTAGTGAAGTCAGAAATCCAACTAGTTATCACATCTCTGGAGACACAAGGCACACGCTTAGCCCTAGGTGGGCATGGAACAACTCAGTCCTTCTACACTAGATCTGCAAGCTGGTACTCCCCCCACCTGGGAACTCTTCCAAAACTCAGATTTATTTTATTTTAATTTTTTTTAGTCAAAAAGACAGAAGACGTATTGTGTTGGTTCTAGTCTAAACCTCTTTACAGCTTACTTATAGCCAAATTTGTCTTTATCAGATTAAAACAATGTCGTATTAGTTTGGTTTTATTTTATCATTATATTTTATAATCATGTATCTCCACCTGGTGCAGTGGGATAAATAAAATGGTTTAAAATAAATAGCCTCTCACTACAGTTTACAGTGTTAATACCTCATGCGGAAAGCCAGTTCTTCCATCCTTCCAGGTGCTTCTACAACAGTGTTCCTAGACTCATACAGAAACTGAAGATTTGTGGTTGTTTCCATTTGTATTTCCACTCAAATACTCCATGGAAGGGCACAAAGCCATTCTGTAGGACTATGATTTTGCAGACGGAGTTCTCCTGTCTATGACCCTAAAGTCCCTGCAAGCAACTGGACTCGTTTTGGCTTAAAGTAACTAAAATCTCCACAGTGTTTGGGCAGCCTTTCCTGTCTTATAACTTTTTATTGAGGGATTAAAAGAAAGCACCTTCAAAGTAATCTCTTGAAAAATCTTCTTAGTGCTAAAAATAAAATAGACATTAAGAGGAGGAAGAAACATGGATACCTTCTCCATTAGGTATTCATGGTTTACACAGAAAAAAACACTAGATGTAGATGTTATTATTTTATTTATTTTTATTTATTTATTTATTTTAAGTTTTTTGGTGGAACCGGGGATTGAACTCAGGCCCTTGTGCTTGCCAGGGAAGTGCTTATTTTACTGAGCTATCTCCCCAGTCCCTGGATGCAGATTTTAGGAAACTGAGCTTACCAAAAGTCCTGGTCTCTATCCCTAATACCCTGTCTCTCTGGCACCGCCCCGCCGCCCACTGTTATAAGTACATGCATTTACACATATGTACACACACATGAGTATCTTTGTATACATATGTGCATAGGTATTTATGTTACAATATTCAATGAAGAAGACAATTAACAAAATGTTTACTACATGAACACCACTTATGTAAGCATGTGGGCTAGGGCTGGAAAGAAACATGAATCCTTAACACAACATAAAGATGACATAATAATAGATGATTACTTATCCAGGTCCATCTCTGTATCTGCGTATTATTTTCCAATGTGCTTTTCACGCACCACTACTGGACTGCTTGATTACTTTGCTTCTGTTCATAGATCTCTCTCTAATGCTGCCTTACTGCCAAAACCTATCTCAACTAAATTGTGAGGGAAAGTTCCACACGGTCTTGCGCCACCCCCCCCCCCCCGAGTGTGGTAGCCAGGACAGAATAAATCCTTAATAAATGCCTCTTGAATTACTGGAATATTTGGATGAAAGTGTGGAGGGGTGGAGAGGTGGATGGGGACAGGCCTGTCTCTTGAGGAGGCCTCAGAGCAAAGGCAGATTTATGTTCTTTCAGAGTTGATCACATTCTTTAGAGTCTCAAAGCCAGGACCCTGCACAATGGAAGAAGGTATAGAAAGCAGAAAGATAAACTCCAGCCCACTGTCCCCATGCTGAAGTAGAAGCGAGAAAGCCTCTGTGGAACCCTCCTATAAATACCTCCTGCTTTCCCTGCTCCTAAGGATAGGCCGAAAGCTGGCCGTCCTTGGCGCTGAGGGTCCGTGGGGAGGAGCAGAGCCTACCAAAATTTACTGTACTTGAGAAACGAAGTCTGTAAGGTCTATAGAACTCACTCATGATGCTAAGAAACAAGACACTGCAGATGGAAGCGTTGGGCCTTCAATACAAACACTGTTCTTGGCCCACTTCCTGAAGAAATGTAAGCATCGCCCACACCTTTTGTTAAAATTTGGCATGGAAGTCCCTCAATAAACCAAAAGGGAGTTCATTTCCTGATGCAGAACTCAAAAATATCTGCACAACGGCGGATCAGAGGTCAGAAAGAAAGAAAGGCTAACTGATCTCACTGGTGCTCGCGCCTTCAGTCCTGGGAGGCTCAGCCACAAAAGACAGCATTCCGAAGGCCTTACCAGCTCCAGGGTCAGCCACGCGGAAGCTATCGCCATACACGGAGCAACACGGGAAGAAGAAAGAAGTACTGTAAGCGCATTAGTGGGTCAGTAAATCTATTAAAAGAGCTATTGAATAAAGCAACGTGGAACCCTACTCTTTGTATAGAGGGAGAAATCAGAGGAATGGATGGGCTCCTCTGTCCGTTGGGAATTTGTTAAATTAAATTCTTCATAAAAGAATGAAAAATTCCTCTTAAAACTCAAGCTTTTGACTGAACGAGTTTTTGTTCAGTGTACAGGAAGGAAATTAGGTCATAAACATCATCCGGGACATTATCCACTAAGGTTGCTCACACGAAGGCAGGGCTTGGGTTCAGGCTTCCTACTACCACAGAGGTCTGTCTTTTCGCTGCAGGCCTCTCCCGCTGGGACTGCTCACCCCCAGAGCTTTTCTCCTGAGCACCCTCCGAGGTGCCTTGGGATCTGGCCTCCTATTCCATTGCAATCTAATTTTCTCACAAGGGAAGTAAGCACTCAGGTCAGGGAGCAGAGTCCTACTGGTAGAAGCAGGACGGTCTGCAACTTCTCCTGTCCCTTTGCCCAGATAATCCGAGTTCACCATAACTTCACAGGGAAATGGCTGGAAATTTCCAGCAGCTGAGGCAAACTCACTGGGCCGTCTCCAGTGAGTTCACAGCAGAGTTCGGAATACACACACCCCACCCGCTCACTCCTTTTCCCCAGCCCTATCTAAGGACACACGCTGGAGGCAAAGCTGTCCGAAAGGCTGGGATGGATGAGGAGGCAGCCGATGGCGCCCTCTAATGGGAGACTGATGCCCCTCAGACTGACACCTCCAGCGCGGCCTCAGATGGATCCCAGAGGCAGAACCCAAGGGCTTGAAAGAAAATACCCACCTCACAAGACCTCTGGGACTTCAGCTTCCTCCTCAGTAAACTCTGGGAGTGGAATTGTGAGGCCCTCCTTGCCTTTCAGCCAGAAAGTTGTTTGTTCACCTTTGCCCTGTGGGAGGCAAAGAGCAGCTGGTGGATCCACAGGAGCTGACCAGGAAGCCCTGCTGGCCGGCCTTGCTAGCTGGGGCAGCAGGAGCTGCTGCCGCAGGGAAAGACTGTCTAACCAGCAGAGTCGTCTTCTAGGGCTTTGCTGGCAGGTCCAGGTGGCCAGTCATGCCCTGGTGGGAAGGCCAGTGGAGACTAAAACCAAGGGGCTGCAAAAAAAAATATTGATAGTAATAACATCTGCTGAGCTCTAGTATGAGCTGTGCGCCTGCTCAGTCACTCCCCATACCCACTGACATCCAATCCTTAATGCCAGCATTATCGTCATTTCTGTGGTACAGACCACAAAACCAGGTTCCACTGCTATACAGCTGCAGAACAGTTTGGCAGGAGCCCAGGCAGGTCTATACCACTGCGTCCTCCATGGCCATCTTCCCACCTGAATTTGGGGAACAGGATCCAGAGTGCCAGGGCCAGCCCAGCAAGCCAGGGAGCTATGCACTCCCTTCCCTTCCATGTCTCCTTGCAGACAAACTCCAGCACTATAGCAACTACCAGCTGTCCCCATGTGCACCCCCCCAAGGTGTCTCTGAGAACCTCTGGAAGGCAGGTGCTCCTGTCCCATAAGGGACAACCCCAAGGGAATGATGAGAGCGCATCGCAGTGCTTCTTTGGGGTGAGGGAGGAGGCAGAAGCAACCAGAGGGACAGAGATGAGAGAGACTACTGGTATCCCAGGCCAAGCCAATGGACTTTCATCCCTTCTCCCAGGTACTCTACACTCAGGTGAAGAGACACAGGAAGGGTGGGCACTAAACCTCACTGCTCTGTGCGGCAGACAAAGAGTCCAAGTGGGAGCTGCAAAACCACTGGTAGCAGAGACAGGATGCATCCCATAAGGGGTCTGTCCTGTTTCCTGTGGCCCCATCCACATGTGAGCCTCTGAAGGGACTGTACTGACTTCTTGGAAGGAAGGGGCCCGACAGGCAGCATGTCCAGAGATGGCTGGGAGGGGAGGCTTTGTGCACCACTGCACTGACACTCCTTCATCCTACCAAATCCTTCCACAGCTCTACAAGGCAGGCAAGAGAGGCAGGTGAGGTGCAGTGGCCCCATCTTACCTTGAGTGAAATGGTGCCTCTCTTTTGCAGATGGTACCTTCCAGTGGCCAGCAGGGCACCCGCGGTGCTTTGAGAGACATGGATCCGGAGAGCTGCCATAAACCCGTCATTGCCTGGTTATCCCATTGTCATTGAGCTTTCAGTGGAGGGGGCTGCTTTGGGAAGGGAAGCTACCTATTGATATCCTTTGATTCCCCAGCACTTCTCATTAAACAAAGCAATGTCTGAGCCCTGGGACACCATCCAAGTATTGTTGGGTCTGCTCAAACTCTGCATGTCCAGTTTCTAAGCAGAAAGCAGCACTGGCTCGGTATCCAACTTGGCAGGCCCCCTGGATGGGTACTCCCCGGGTTCCCCAGGCTTTCTGGATAAGCTGGCACACATTACTGGAAATGTTCTTTGCAACAAGAAATATAACTAGAGTCAGGTTCAGAGCCTACATAAGCAACCATCTTTTAATTTGTTCTGAGAACACATCCTTATAGGAGAAAGTTTAAGTCTGTTTGAGACAGTGGATTGACTTAGACCAAAAAGAATCAGAGGAGAAATTATATGACCATTTTTATACCTTGTGGGAAAATCTATAAATTCAAAGCAATGTTAATTTAAACTCTTTCAGATTGAATTATTGAGCAATTTTTTTTCCATATCAGTATGGATAAATAGTATGTATGTGTCTATCAATGGTTAAGGTAATAAAGTTACTACACAGCCCAAGATTATGATGTTCATTGGAGTTACTGGTCATGGAGATCTTTTGTAACCTCGAAAATAGACCATACAACAAAGATAGGAAAGTAGTATACCCCACTGCTTGTGTTTGCAAATAAGGTTTTATTGGAATATGCCTATACATATTTTTAAGCCATTACAACAGAATTAAATAATTGCAAGCACTTGCCTGGCAAGTGCAGAGTCCTAGGTTCAATCCCCAGTACCACACACACATACACCACACACACACACACACACACACACACAATAATAATAATAATAATAGTAATAATAATAATAATAGTTGCAATAGGTTCTGTGGCCTATAAAGCCAACAATGTTATCTGTCCCTGTTCAGGTAAAGTTCTTCCACTCTTGATCTTGGTTTAAACTATTTTATACAGGCTGCGGAAATAGCTCGGCAGTCTAAGTGCTTGCCTGGCAAGTGTAAGAACCCAGGTTTGATCCCTCAGACCTCGTGCTATGCCAGCCCTGAAACTGGGTGTGGTGGCACAAGCCTGTAATCCCAGTGCTGGGGAGCGTGAGCCAGAAGGATCACTGTAAGTCTAAACTGCATAGTGAGACCCTGTATCCAACAAATAAATAAGTAATAAATTATTCTCTGATGTGCATGTACATTTAGCCTTGGGGGTCGGGGTGTGTGATTACTCTCATGAGCAGAACACAAAACTCTGTCTACACACCCTGTGATAGGTGTTGTCTGTAATGAATTGTGATCTTATCACCCAGATGGAAAACAAGAGAAAAATGCAAATGAGTCTTCTAAAAATACCATCTGGTCAAAGATAGGGGCCTGGCGGGACAGCCCTACTGGGTTTACGGAGTGCTGTAAATGATACCCACGCAAGCTGCTGCTTTCCATCCTGGATGCCATGTTCACGGTGTCACCGAACAGACAGTACCTGGGCATGGTGATTCCCACCACGCCAGCCACCACAGGACCTGAGGAGATACAAGAACCAAGGGGCACAACCTGGCTCCAGGAAACCCATCAAGTCGCCCAACGCAAGTCAAGGGGTATTTGCCAAGTTCCTCTTGGGGCACAGCCTGCCCATATGATTTAGTTTACAAAGAAGCAAACTGCAGACCCACATATTCCTGATGGAGAGTAGCAAAACCAATGAATGACCATGTTTATTCCTGAACTGGAGATAGGCACAAAGCCTACAGTGGTATAGATGTGGAAATAACTAATTCTGACTGGAGGTCAGATTTTATTTTAGTGAGACTTGAAAGATACTTTTGAGTAGGACAATGGTGACATAATTTTCAGGGCCCAGGGCAAATATGGGACTCTATTCAGAAATAATTAAGAATTTTAAAACAGTGACAGAAAAGTATTAAACCAAGTAGGGGTCACTTCTGCATCGGTCACACATCCATGACTTTGTCAAAGACAGAACACATGAAAGGGTGATCGATCCAGATGCGGGGAGGAGCAGTGGCCCAGCGCCGCCCTGCTGCTTGTCCTTCCTCTTATTTTTGTTTCCCATCTTGGAGTCCTGTATGTCCTTATTCTACCAAGCAGCCCATCTGAGCAGAAGCGCTCATGGGAAGACAACCCCACCTGTTGCTCCCCTTGACATCCTTACCCTAAAAGCCTTAGACCTGGGTCTCCAGCCCACAGAGACCTGCCCCTACACCTAGCCCTCAGGTCTGAGGTCGCCATCAGTTCTGACTACCTGTGTGGAGGCCAATCCGGAGCCTGAGCTTCTCCTCAGGCATGTGCCCAATCTGGAAGTGGACGGTGGCACTGAGGAAGTACAGGGACATGGTGGCAATCTGGTCCACGTGCTGGGTGCCATTGCGGACGGGAAGCCCACTGGCCACCATGTAAGCATCTCCAATGGTTTCAACCTAAAAATAAGGCAAGGAAATTTGCTTTTCATGAGGGAGGCAGCAGGTAGAGGGTGGGGCTGGGGCCACAGGTCAAAGCTTCTTACTGTCCACCTCTGCCTCAAGCACCATATTTGAAGATTCCCACTTTCGGACGCCACCCCACCCATGTCCCAGCATATTCTCTTTCCACTTTCTCAGCGAAGTCTTCCCTCTCTGACCTCTGCTCCTTGTGTATCAGCAATGCCCACACCCACCAAAATAATTCAGTTTGGTAGTTGCCCAGGTAACAGTTCCTGTCCCAGATCTGGTGGCTTCTGTCTCTTAGAAATGGCTGGCCACTGGGACGCACATTGTGTAAACCAACCCCCAACTGACAAGCCACTCTGCCTTTGCTCTTCCTGCTTGCATATCCCACAAAATCATATCCCCCAGATCACCAGAGATCAGTGCTTGGTATTGTGGGAACGGGCTCAATCTGTGTCCATCGAGGTAAATAACTCTGCCTGCAAATCTGGGTGTCATTTCAGTGTTTGTGTCCACTGTTGCACTCAGAATCACAGCCTAACCCCCCACCCCAACTCTGGAGGTGACCACATTTCCCGGCAAGTCCAAAGCCAGTTAGGCAGCAGTGAGCTGATGGTGCGCATCCCCAATGCCAGGTGGGCCCATCAAGGAGCTGCGTCCTGCCCAACATGGAGAGTCCGCACCCTGCACCTTGGCTCTTACACATGCTCATGGATACATACATATGATGCACCACACAAAATACACTTAGATATATGAATAGAAGCACATGTGTTTCTCGTGTCTATCTTCTCCCTCAGTCCTTCCTATTCACAAAAGAAAAATAAATGATAATTAGAAGCTTCAGCCCTTTCTAGATACAAGTATATTAGCAGAATCCAAAGATGACATGGGAAAGGTGGATCTTCAGGCATGAGCCAGCCAGTCAGAACACTTCTGTCCTGCTGACCACCACATTACAAAAAAGTCAACTCCCCCGCTGGCCCAGCCTGTGTCCAGGCTGCCTCTCCCCAGCAGGACAGCATTCCCTAGAAACACAGGCCAGTTGGTAACTCAGGAGAACCCCACACAATGCCGTCCCAAGCAGGACAGGGAGGGAGGGGAATCTGCTCTTTAGAAAGAACCGCACATCCTTTCTTTTACCTTTGATCACAGGCGTCATTTGTGGGGAACAGCAGAGGACACGTCAGGACCTGCCACTAAGCGCTATGGCTACACTGTCCCCCAAATCTCACCGTCCCAGGACGGTGCACAGGCGCGGAGTCCTGGCATCTCTGCCAGGCAGCTGCAGCAGCAGCTTCCACCCAGCATCCGTGAGTACAGACACATGGCACTGCCCTGAGGCCCGTTCGAACTGTCAGAAAATGCGTAAAACTGTCGTCAGTGCTACTGCTTGAGCAAAGCCCGATTTTCTAAATTTTTATCAGTACACATTTGCAGTGTGGCGCTTGCATTCATCTCAGAGAGTTGGAGAGAAGGAGAAAGACTAGCTGCCAGAAGGTCAATGCCGCTTTTAAAATGTGTTTACTAGCAGGACATGGACGTGTGTGCCCGCAATCTAGCACTCCGGGAGACTGAGGCGGGAGGATAGAATGTCTAAGTCCAAGATCCTGCTTCAAAAGAAGAATAAGAACGGCAGGGGATGTAGCTCGGTGCAAAGGCTGTAGATTCCACCCCCAAGTATTACCCCCGCCCCGAAATGAAAAGTATTTACTGTAAGATTAAAATAACAGAAGAAAGGGCTGACCTGATAGCTCAGAGAACTAAAGCACCTGCTTAGAGAGAGGGCAGTGGCCAGGATTTGTTCCCTGGTGTGCTGTTCCGGCCCCGCCCACAGGGCACACTGAGACGGTGATTGAGACTGGGCGTGGTGGCATGTGCCTGTGATTCCAGCGCTTGGGAGGCTGAAAACGGAGGGTCACTACAAGACCAATCTACATAGTAAGACCCTGTGGACTAAACACAGACAAAATAAAATAACGGAAGGAAATAGACGCCGACGTGCCGGGTGCAGCTAGCAGGGAGCACGCATCCCTCCAGAGCCAGGGTCTCACCTTGTACACATCGTAGGTCTGAATGATGCGATCAAACAGGCTGTACAAGTCGTTGAGGAGCTTCACCACCTGCAGTGGGGAGCTGAGGGAGCACAGCTTTGTGAACCCAACAATGTCAGAGAAAAAGATTGTCGCAGACTCAAAATGTTCCGGTTCCACAGACTTTCCCGCAACGAGTTGTTCTCCAATGAAGCTGAAACCAGAGAAAAGACCATTTGGGCTTTTTTGGTTTTACTTTTCTTCTTGTACAGGGTCTCACTATGCAGCTTGGATTCATAGTGAACCTCCTGTTTTCAGCCTCCGCAGCACTGGGGTTAGAGGCGTGCACCACCATGCCTGGACTTGTGGCCAGCTCAGTGTGCCTGAGGGTGGGACCAGTGCAGCATGTGTTGCCTAGGATCGAACCCTGGTCCCTGAGCTGCCTAAGCAGGCACCTAATCCACTGAGTTATCTCACTGACCCTGGTTTTGCTTTTTAGAGAAACTATTATTATATTTTGGGGGTACTGGGAATCAAACTCAGGACCCTGGAGAAAGATCATTTTTAATAGGATTTCATTTGTCACATATGTGCACCCCCCGCCCACCGGCCACCCTGCCCAATTGCCCTTGGAGGAGACATTTTGATTGGTGCTGGCTGTAAACTGAGGAAGTCATACAAATGCCTTTAGGAAAAAGACTTTCTTGCTGACGGCATCTCATTTCCCCCTTCAGATCGGTTGTAGAGTTTGCTCGTAAACTCTTAGTCTGCAGATGTGAATGTAATCAGTTCCCCATCCACAAATTAGTATATTTTCACTTCAATCAAATATACTAACAAATTCAGGTGCCTGCCTCCATTTCCTTGGTCAAGACACAGAAATGCACAGGAATTTTAATATCTAAAGCTCCTACAGAATATTGAGGGAGCAAACAGATGAAAATGAACCAAAACTGAAGCCATTTTTAAATCTGGGGTTCGGGTACAAAACGCCCTGCGCTTTGTAAAAGGTTTTATACTGCGGTCCTCAGCAGCCGGCGTGCAGCTAGCGCGCCCTCTGGTGGCCCTCCTGGGTTGCTTCACCCACCGTTTTCTAGGGGGGTAGGGAGGGGGGAGGAGGGAGGGGAAGTGGGGAGGGGCAGGTCCCTCTAGCTCCCTTAAAGGGTTACCAAATTACCCCCAATGCCTGGCCTCATTTAGAAGCACCTCACATTTTCTTAGGAAAAAAAATCTCTGCAGGCAGTTCTTCACAAGAAGCCCCCTGAGTTAACTTTGTCGAGCCGCCCGAGGCCTGCGCTACCTGGGCAACATGGTGGACAGAAGTTTCTCCACCTTCCTCTTCTCTGCCATCAGCTGGCCGGTCCTCTCCTCTACCACTTCCTCCAGGTGACTGGCGTACACTTCCAGTTTGCTCATCAGACTGTCGAGGATGCTCACCTGGCTTTGAAAGAACCCAGGCATGAGCGCCTTCTCCGGGGACCCACAGAGGAGCTGCAGCAGAGCCGAGTTTCCAGCCACACATCCCAAGAACACGCTTCTCAGCCCCCCGACCCCCCGCATGCCCTTCCTCCGCACTGCCGGGGCACAACAATGACCTAACGGTGGCAGGGGGGCCGCATGGCAGCCCAGGGGCACCCCTTCCCGGAGCTTGGGCTGCATCTTCGTCGCACTGAGCTTTAGCCTATTCATCTGGAAAATGAGGATGATAATGCACACCTGCCAGGGTTGTTCAGAAAACATAGGGAGCTCGTGTGCATGGAGTGCAGGGGCCCGGGGCCAGCAGGCAGCGATGAATGGAGGCCTTAGGGTGCTTCCCCACTCCCTCCCACATGCCATACGAAATGAAGATGCAGCATGGATGCTTCTTTTTAGATTGTCCAACATAAGGGGCAGAGGGGGTGCTGGGGATATAGCTCAAGGGGCATAAGCGCCTGCCTGACAAGCACGAGGTCCTGAGTTCAATCCTTGAATACCACAAAAATTAAAAAAAAAAAAAAAGTAAGTTAATTGCCCTGCCAAGCGCAAGGGCCTGAGTTCAATCCCCAGTTTCACAAAAAAAAAAAAAAAAAAAAAAATAATAATAATAATAATAAGGGACACATCTAGATCCTACAGGTTCTTGTTTTAGAAGGGTCTCCAGCCAAGCATGGTGGCACACACCTGTAATTTTGGGAGGAAAACACTAAGGTTGGTGAGTAGCCTTTATTCCATAGTCCAATTCCAACTGATACATATCTGACCTTTGAAGTGCTGATTTGAAAAAGATTCTGAGCTATGACAAATTGTACCACTATAAACATGAGTGCGCACATATCACCGCGGCATGATGTTTTCAGTTATTCTGGAAAAATACACACAAGGGAACTAGCTGGGTTAAATAGGACCTCCAATCCTAGCTTTTTGAGCAATCCACACTGATTTCCATAGTGATTGCAACAGGCTGCACTCCTACCAACAGTGGGGAAGAGTCCCTTTTCCCCACAGCCCCTTGAGCATTTGTTATTGGTTGACTGGACAATAGATTTAAAAAAAGCTGTAGTATTTTTATACAATGGAATATTAGTTAGCTATAAAAAAGATAAGCTTAAGAGAGGAAGGGAGGGAAGGAAGAGGGCCAGCAGGGGTGAAGGAAGGGACATAAAGAACCATCACAGCATGCACTGTACAACTCTAGTGGCCAAGTGACAAGAAGAAAACACCCTTCGCACATCTGACTCACCCTTTGGGACTGGCTTCTCGTAGAACTTTCTTGATGGAAAGGAAGGTGGGCCTGCAGTCCGGTGACTCAGCCCAGCAGGCCCTCACCAGGCCCATGATCCTTGCATCACCTTGCTCCTCACTCAGGGAAGGCCGCAGAGGCCCGGCAGCTGTGGGCTCTCTGATTTGCTTGATGATTTCTGAAAGGGATTCGGCAGTGAGGTAACCAAATGTCTGGACCTCATCACCCAGTATCCCTCCCTTTAAACACGAATTGTGCTCTTAGATTTGTAAACTGAGCTTCAAATAAGTGGAATATTTAGAGTTTTAGAGGAATCTGAGCAATGTAATGATACTCTGAATCCTTGTGGGAAGTGAAGGGTTCTAACAGAGAACATATGAGCACCCCTTAATTAGGTCATGCATCAAGATTTTTTTTTAATAGAACTTTTCTGAAAGGGAATCAAACCTCCACAGGATTTTAGGAAAGGATATGTATTTAGTATTGGCAAGCAACAAAAAACACTTCACGCAATTTTGCATTCCATATAATGTGCTACATAAAAGTAATTAAACCAATAATAAATATAACTATCACATATCACCTTTCTACCCAATACTGTAAACCTGCTTTCTCTTACTTCCTCATTGGCTTCTACCAATATTTACTAAGCATTCTAGTTAACCAGACATGTAGAGTATTTTGAGAACAATGCACACATATTTGGTATAAAAATACTGCAGCTGCAACAACATGAATGAATCTTACTAAAAAAAAAAAAAGATGGAAAGGCTGTACCCTGTAGTATTCTGTTTAAGCAGTCTAGAAAGGGCAAAATTAGACATGGTAAACAAATCTCAGGTGGCCACAGCTTGGGGAGGAGAGGAGATTGAACAGGTGAACATCAGGGGACTGTTTGGCAATGGTGAAACCTCCACATGATACTATTCCAGTGGTCACCTGGCACTTTGTCACCACCCAGACCCACAGAATTTTGCAACACAAGATGGACCTTGAGGGAAGCAAAACTGAAAAATAAAACAATACCAATCAGGAGTAGAAGACCTAAAGACAGCACACAAGCAGCGACAGGCATTGTAACTGGACTGTACATGCAAGACGGGAGCTCACCAGAGGGGGCTGGGTGGAGAGGGGCTGACCTACTTAGCCTCCAGAATAAGGCAGGATGATGAAAGACCAGAGGGATGGCTCACGAGCGCTGTGTCTAATCACTTCTGCTGGGGGCTCAGGCTGACAAGAGCAGAACCACTAAGGACGCACACTGTGATTGGACAAATGAGGAAATGGGTGGCAGGTGGCAGGAGCTGGCACCCTCCCTGGTGGACAGGGCGTGGTGCTGAACTAGATAGAGGTGGGAAGGTCAGCATGAGCTCTGTTCGGCTTTATCTAGGTGCAGGTACATATCTAGGTGTGTACATATGCACAGGACCGTACGCATGGGGACACTCACTTGCCTGTCCCCTGAGAGCACCTACCGGCAACTACACCCCAGCAGCAACACACACCTCAGTCCAGGTCTCATTTTCTAGCACGATTCCCTAACAAATATGACAAGGCTTTTCGAACAATGGGCTGCTTCTAGCAGTGGGACAGAGGGTCCTAAGGCAAACCTGGAGCACTTTGTTATGCTGGTAAGAAAGTGCTCAAAACACCCCAGCAATGGTTGTGTCAGAGAGGCTCAGACACCAGCTGAAGTTTGAATGGCCAAGGATGGAACAACAGGAGCAATGAATCAGAGAAACATTAGATTATAACCTGAATACAAAATAAGCACACATGAACCCACACTGACGGTGTAAATAGCCAAGAAAATAGAGAAATGTAGCAGAGTAAACCAATCTGCCCCAGAGCTGAATTCTGGATTGCTGAAGGTGATTTTCCCTTGAGGAGGGAAGACACCTCCTTCCCATCAGATGTGGACCTTGTGGCCATTATGTCCATCAGCAGATGAACGGAGAAGGAAGATCAGCATGTACAGCCCACTGAGCACTACTCTACCATGAAGAAAGATAAGCCGAAGTCATCAAGTCATCGGTGGGCAGGGACGCGCCCGCCGTGAAGCCTAAGGGTGAGGGAGATGAAGCAGGTGCACAGGCTCAAATGCCGCCTGGCTCCTCTTATAGGGGAGACTCGGTAAAAATAAAAAATAGACAATAGGAAGTAGGAGACAGACCTTTCTCAAGGGGAAGGGAAGAAGAGATGCAGGGAGAGAGGAAGAGATGGGGGGGAATTAGCATGTGTCACGTACATGCGCCAACGCTACACGAGGATTGTAAACATTATGCCCTCAAACGTGCGCATGCGCGTGCGCGCGTGCGCGCGCGCACGCGCGCGCACACACACACACACACACACAAGGAAAAGATTAAGGAATGAATGGGCAGAGGGGAAGGGAGGGAAGTAAACAGAATGAGTAAAGGAATTACGATGTGTTATGTGCCTACTCCAATTCCACATAGAATGTAGAAGTGTGCTGCACATGTCCTAATAAATTAAAAAAATAATTTCTTAATGGGGTTTCCCACAGTGAGTGTCCCCGACAGTTCACACAGGAGAAGTCAAGACAGTCTCAGATAGCACCTGCTCAGCAGCGACGCGATTTACTTCCAGAATCTTCCTCCCGCACACTAGTAACCCCAGTTCAGCCATGAAAAAAGGAAAGAAAAAAAACAAAAGACAATTGAGAAGGATGTTCTGCAGAATATCTGGCCAGCATACCTATTCCAGAGTGTCATTTTAAAAAGGTCTGAAACGTTTTCCCAGAGAAGCTTAAGAAGACTAATGATGGCATATAACCTGCTGCCTTGCACGGATGTCGAGACGGGAGAAAGACACAAGAAAAACATAATCAGAGCATAAACATCAGTTAATATATTTAAAGACAGCTGTTACAAAAGGTTTGTAAAATATTCTCTTGCTTATATCCACATTTTTTTTTTCCTTTGGTGGAACCGGGGATTGAACTCAGGCCCTTGCACTTGCCAGGGAAGCACTTACTCCACTGAGCCATCTCCCCAGCCCTATTATATCCACATTTTAATGTCTAAAGATACTCTAAAAAAATCTCTATCTGGATAAGCGTGTTTGGCATCCCACATGAAGCACAACTCAAGATAAGGCTCAGTCATGGCTTCAAAGGGGGTGGCACAAGGCTCAGTCAGGGAGCTCTGCCCCGCCCCCAAAACTCCCTGAGAGTCAATAAAATGATGTGAACCCTTGTAGATCTGCAAGTCCTGGGGCTGTGCATGCCTCACCCAGCACTGTGCTGCTAGTAATTCTGTCTTAGTTACTCTTCTCTCGTTGCTGGGACAAATACCCAACACCCAAAATGAAGGAAGGAAAGGTTTATTTAGCTCACAGTTACTGGAGGTTTCAGTCCATATTCAGCTGGCTCCAAGGCAGAGCGGCACATGGCAGAGAGCAGCAGCTCATGGTGGCCAAACAGCAACAACAACCACAAAGAGCAATCGCTATTAAAAAAAAGTCTGTCTCTCTGTCTGTTCAGGCTCTCTGCCCCAGGCTGGGGGAAGTACTCACACCCATAATCCCAGCAGTACTA